>CAUYQV010071540.1:0-21179 GCA_963574575.1 Galagoides demidoff | reverse complement strand
TTAGGGAAGTTGAGAACCACTGGTCTAAAGGCAATGATTTTTTTTGTGGCAGAATAGAAACATAATAGGTTGCTTTGGGTACTTGTAGGAATGATGGCCAGTACTTGACTGGAGAACTTTTTACAATTTTTTTTTTTTTTTGAGACAAAGCCTCAAGCTGTCCCCCTGGGTAGAGTGCCATGGCATCACAGCTCATAGCAACCTCCAACTCCTGGGCTCAAGTGAGTCTCCTGCCTCCACCTCCCAAGTAGCTGGGACCACAGGCTCCCACCACAACGCCCGGCCATTTTTTGGTTGCAGCCATCATTGTTGTTTGGCGGGCCCGGGCTGGGGATTCGAACCCGCCACCTTAGGTGTATGTGGCTGGCGCCTTAGCCGATTGAGCCACAGGCACCAAGCCTTGTATTGGGTTTTATTGTGTTGTTGTTCTTTAGTAAATTTCTTTAGACAAATTTTCTACATATAAAACATGCCCTCGGGTGGTGCCTGTGGCTCAAAGGAGTGAGGCACTGGCCCCATATGCCGGAGGTGGCGGGTTCAAACCCAGCCCCAGCCAAAAACTGCCAAAAAAAAATGCCCTCTTGAAATAAAGACATTTCACATTTATATTTCACTTCTACCTTTGTAAACTTTATTATATGAATTTTTTTCTTTTGAGACAGAGCCTCAAGCTATCCTACTGGGTAGAGTGCTGTGGCATCATAGCTCACAGCAACCTCCAACTCCTGGGCTCAAATGAGTCTCCTGCCTCAGCCTCCCAAGTAGCTGGGACCACAGGCCGCTGCCACAACACCTGGCTATTTTTTGGTTGCAGCCATCATTGTTGTTTTGGCGGGCCTGGGCTGGGGATTCAAACCTGCCACCTTCGGTATATGTGGCTGGCGTCTTAGCCACTTAGGCCATAGGCGCTAAGGCATGAATTTTTTTCTTACCCTATTATACTAGCTAAGACCTTCCATACAGTGTTGAATAGAAGTAGTGAGTGTAAACATTCTTAACAGTTCACTAAATCTAGAAGGAACATATTTAATATTTTATTCTTATGCCTAATACTGACTGTAGGTTTCTCATCTGGATGTTCTCTCTTCTTTATATTTTCTGACTAAATTATGACTAGGTATTGATTTTAACAAATACTTTCTCTGTATCTGTTGAGTTGAACATATTGTTTTTCTTCTTTAATATGTTACTGTGCTGTATTACATTGATTTATTTGAATTTTACCTATTTATTTTTTATTTTTTGTTTTTTTGAGTCAGTCTCACTTTGTCACCCTCGGCAGAGTGCTGTGGCATCACAGCTCACAGCAACCTCAAACTCTTCAGCTCAGGTGATCTTCCTGCCTCAACCTCCTGAGTAGCTGAGACTACAGGCACCCACCCTAACGCCTGGCTTTTTCTGTTTGAGACAGTGTCTTGCTCTTGCTCAGGCTGGTCTTGAACTCCTGAGCTATACTCAGGCAATTCTCCCAGAGTGCTAGGGTTATAGGTGTGAGCTACCGTGCCTGCCCCATTTATTTGAATTTTAAACTAACCTGGAACTCTAAGAATGAACCACTCTTAGACAAGATGCATTTTCCTTCTCATAGGTTGCTGAGATAGTCTTGATAATATTTTGGTAAAATTTTATGCATGATTTAACAAGGAATATTGCTTTGTAGTCTTCTTGTAATGTCCTTTTTTGTATATCAGAGTTGTATGACCCATTCCAAACAAACTGGGGGTGCTTACTCTTTATCTCTTTTCTTATGAAAGTTATATAAGATCGGTATTATTCTTCCCTTAGATATTTGATAAAAATTGTCACTAAGCCATCATGGCATGCTTTGTATTAGTAAATCAAGACTTTTGCTTCTAGCCCTGAAGAAGTAATAGAGTCTGAAATAATGGAGTTTGAAATTATACTTGTGTTTTTTTTTTTTTTTTTTTGAGACGAAGCCTCAAGCTATCCCCCTGGGTAGCGTGCCATGGCATCACAGCTCATAGCAACCTCCAACTCCTGGGCTCAAGCGAGTCTCCTGCCTCTGCCTTCCAAGCAGCTGGGACCACAGGCACCCGCCACAACGCCCGGCCATTTTTTGGTTGCAGCCATCATTGTTGTTTTGGCGGGCCTGGGCTGGGGATTCAAACCTGCCATCTTAGGTGTACGTGGCTGGCGCCTTAGCCGATTGAGGCACAGGCGCCGAGCCTGAAATTATACTTGTATAGAAAGCTAAAAATCTTAACAAAATTATATTCACATATTCATCAGCAGGAAACACAGGCCTGGATTCTTGAGATAATAGAAACAAATTAAATGTGCCCCTCCTTTTTTCCATGCTTTTAACTGAGGGCAGCTTCCAGACTGCCCTGAAGAGAGAGAAGACCAGAAGAGAACCTGGCAATTTTACTGTCTTGAGAAACTGACATTGAAGTTCTGGGAGGTTGTGGTGGCTAGAATTTATAGGACACAGTTCCTATGAAGAGGGGTTACCTGCAGAGAAAGAGTACCCCAAATTTAAAAATGATTCCTCTTAAGTAGATGAACTGAGACTGGGCAAAGACATGTTCTAAGGAAAATTAAATTACCGGGGTCTTGTAAGATAGACAATTCCCATAGCTTTCTCTACCAGGAACCGTTTTACTTCCAGTCGGAATGGAGAGAACTTGTATTAACACAGGACTTTAGATGGAGACACTCTAAAAATGCTATACTTAATAAATGAAGCCAGATTAGCCATAGATTAAAGACTGTAAAAGAATTTAAACAGGCTCGGCGCCTGTGACTCAATTGGCTAAGGCACCAGCCACATACACCTAAGGTGGCAGGTTCCCCAGCCCGGGCTCGCCAAACAACAATGATGGCTGCAACCAAAAAAAAAAAATGGCCGGGCGTTGTGGCAGGCGCCGTGGTCCCAGCTACTTGGGAGGCAGAGGCAGGAGACTCGCTTGAGCCCAGGAGTTGGAGGTTGCTATGAGCTGTGATGCCCCGGCACTCTGCCCAGGGGGATAGCTTGAGGCTCTGTCTCAAAAAAAAAAAAAAAAAGAATTTAAACAAAAGCATAAAAAGGTTTAAACCAATCTTCAGATAACTGTTGTATGTCTATTGGATTCTCCAGGAAAAAGATGCTGAAATGGAGTTAAGTGTATAATGGGTTGCTTAGAGGTAACATCTATAAAAGATAAAAGGAGAAGAAAGTAAGACTAGACATAGAAAGCTGGGCAACCATGATACAGACCTGACATCTATGGCAGGAAAGGGGGAGTTAAACAGGACTTGGCAGGGAGAGCCTCAGATCATAATGCAGATCTAACAAAGTTCTAATCAACCTAACAGGACAGTCTGAAGCAAAGATCGTCCCTTAGAGAAGTCTTTCATGGGTAAAAATGGTCAGTCCCTGGTACCTCTTAATATTCAATTATTGGATATGGACTTTCTGGGAAGAACTTGGTTTGGTTCAAAGTCTGAGGAGCATCCTGAAGATGCTAATTGGAGACTGTCAGTACCATTCTTGCACTTGAATAGCAAATTCTGAAAGGGAGGTCCTACTGCTATAACTCTATATTATAAAACTCTATAACACAGAATGCCAGAAAAAAAATCTTTATGAAAATACAATCATATCTTAAACTGTACGATATTGAATTGATAATATCTGACATCCAATCAAAAGTTGTTAGATATATGAAAAAGTAGAAAACATAACCCAATAATAGAGGAGAAAAATCAGTTAGTAGAAAAAAATCAATCATTAAAAACAAATCTTAGATCAGGGATCTAAGCAGTTACCTTGAGTAATTAGAAAAAGAAAAGAAAATTAAATTCAAAGTTAAAAAGAAAAAAATTAGTAAAGAATAAAGGTTCAATACTTTTCTGAAAAGACTCACAGAACTCACTGAAAGCTGTTATACTCACAGTTTGTTCCAGGGAAAGATTTAAATCAGCCAAGGGAAGAAGAACATAGGATAGAGTTCTGGAAAGTACCAAACATACAGACAGCTTCTAGTCATTCTATCTCTGTGGAGTCTTGGACAGCATCCCTGGCAACAATGTGTGATGGTACATACAGACAAGTGTATTGCCAAGTAGGAATGTTCAACCAAGCTTCAATGTCCAGAGTATTTATTGGAGCTTCATCAAATAGGCATGACTGACCAACCATGTGGCTTATGTCAGTTTCCAGACCCTTAGGAGGTCATTCTGATATTGCATGACCCAAAGCCTCTATCCTAAATTACAATGTTACTGTCTGGCTGTCTAAAGGTTCCCAGGTAAACAAGTAAGCTCCTATTGGCCATGGTGTTTCAAGGGCTTACATATTACCTCGCCAAAGCCAGAGTAAAAGGTTAAACCTCTCTTTGGGCAAAGTTAAATTATTTAACACACAATACTGTATATCCTTCAGGTAAAAGATCAATTTTCATTTCCTCCACAAAATATTCCTTTACTATATGGTAGACAATGTCTATTTCTTTTTTCTTCATTCTCATTTACTTATGTCTGTAATATGTGAACAGATACAACCTCTGATATGATCTAATAATTTGATACCTAATCTAACATTGGTTTATTTGAAGCTTCTTTCTCTATTTGGTTAATAATTCCTCCAGACTAAGGACCTTTCTTTTACTTTTCCTATTGTAGCTTGTAACAGAGAGGCTAGGAGCCACTAGGTATTCAGTAGTTGTCTTATAGATTGTTTGTGGTGCCATGCAAAGAAAACTGCTTTCTTATCCTTTTCAGAAATGATTCGCTGGTAAGTTCTTTTTAGGTATATCTGCCAAGATCATATCCCCTCACCTCAGATGACACTGTATTAATATACTCAGAAGGTTTCAAACAAAATAGTCAATAAAACATTGACCTCTAAGAATGTAAGTTTTAGTTGGAAAAGAAATATTATGAAATTGAGCATTTTATATAGAATACTCATGTTAAAATGCCAGGTTGTTAGAAGATTTCTCGAAATGGATGATCCAGACCATAATTATACTCCAATTTCACACAAACTAGACACTGAAGGGTAGAAATACTACCTGAAGGTTTTAGGAAAAATTGAATAGTAGCATGTACCAGGAAGTGTTTGAGGTTCTTAGGAAAACAATGTAACTTCACTTACCAATACATATTGCCAGCCTGCATGGGGAAGGGAAATGAACCAGAGTGGAAGTAGTGGGGAGTGAAGAAAATATAGCATAAGAAAGGACACAAGAGGTGAAAGACGGGATCAGGAGGTCTGACTGAGTTGATGGCTGCAGCCAGCACCAAAGCTCAAGATCAGCTTTATTTTATAGTATCTCAACAGGGCTATCTACGGGGAAGTAGCATGGACAATATGGGGAAGCAGAATAGACAAAAGACATATCTTTTGGTCTTATAGTACAACTGAAAAATGTAAATAACTTTAATAAAGACAAATCATCCTGTTAATGGTTTCTACTCAACTTCATTAACATATGATAAGAAGTAAAAAAGGAAAGATCACAGGATTTCTGCATAGTTCTTAAAAATTAACTACACAAAGAAAGAGCTACCTGACTTCCTTCAGAGGGACCATTGAAAAGGAATATGGTTGTTTTGGGAAATGAGAAGCAGTTGGGGATTCATTCGTGGACTGTTCCCCAGGCTGTGGGAGCCCTGCTGCCTCATGGCTCCCTCTCCACAAATACAGAAATAAGTTTTATGTGTTCTAGAACTTCACATAAATGGAATTGTATAATATGTTCTCTTTTGCATAAAGCTTACACTCTGCACAATGTTTGAAATTTTTCCCTTTTGTCACTGTATATTAGTAGGTTTTTTTTTTTCATTTTCATTGCTATTATATAAATACAGTGTTACATGTTTAATTTTTGATGGATATTTGGGCTATTTCCAATATGAGGCTATTATGAATAAAATCAAAAATTATAGATAAGATGAATGGATCTTTAAAATTGCCCTACTAAATATGGGTAGTAGTAAGGCAACAACAATAAGATACAGTTAAGGATTTGTAGAAAAATGATAGTTAAGGTAAATTAGTACACTACACATATATTAAAGAGGGGTGCAGAGGTAAGGTACGTTATTGCATTGGGAGGAAAACTTGAACTTATGGACTGTGCCATAGCTTAGTGGGTAGGGCGCCAGCCACATACACTGAGGCTGGCTTGGTTCATACCTGCAGCCATGACAACTGCAACAACAACAACAAAATAGCTGGCCTGTAATCCCAGCTAATTGGGAGGCTGAGGCAAGAGAATCACTTAAGCCCAAGAGTTCAAGGTTGCTGTGAGCTGTGACGCTATTGTACTCTACCCAGGGTGACAGCTTAAGACTCTGTCTCAAAAAAAAGTTTGAACTTAAAAATGAAAAAAGTAATTCAGGATATTGAAAGGAAGGAAAAGTAGAATTGGTAGTCAGGAGAATTTCCTTGTTAACTATCTCTGGAAGAATAAATTGATGGTAGTAGCCATCAGAATACAACAGTAATTATATTCGTGTTACAGATATTCTTTGTCTCTTGTTTATTTTATAGTTCCTAATGGGAGTACATTTTCCTAATTTCCTGCTTTCAAAAGAAAATAAATCACAGTTATATAGACAGTTAGGGCTTAGACCAATGATTTTCATCTGGTGTGCTGTGAAAAATTTTAAAGATCATTGATTACCAAGCTAGGGACAGTGGCTCAGGCATTAATCCTAGAACTCTTGGAAGCTGAGGTGGGTGGATTGCCTGAGCTCACAAGTTCCAGACCAGCCTGAGCAAGTGTGAGACCTAGTCTCTAAAAAATAGCCAGCCATGGGCAGTGCCAATGGCTTGGTGAGTAGGACACCAGCCCCATATACTGAGGGTGGCAGGTTCAAACATGGCCCCAGCCAAACTGCAACAAAAAAATGGCTGGGCATTGTGGCCGGTGCCTGTAGTCCCAGCTACTCAGGAGACTAAGGCTACTCATTGCCTAAGCCCAGGACTTGGAGGTTGCTGTGAGCTGTGTGACACCATGGCACTCTACTGAGGGTGATAAAGTGAGACTCTGTCTCTTAAAAAAAAAATAGCTGGGCATTTTGGCAGGTGACTATAGTCCCAGCTACTCAGGAGGCTGAGGCAAGAGAATCACTTGAGCCCAAGAGTTGGAGGTTGTTGTGAGCTATGACACTACAACATTCTACCGAGGGCAAAAAAGTGAGACTCTGTCTTAAAAAATAAATAAATAAAATAAAGATCATTGATTATATTATTTTCAAAGAAGTTCAAAGTGCAGTAAACATATTCTTTTTTTTTTTACTCGTTTTTGATCAACATAATTTAAGTGTGCCAGGCATGTTTAACTGTTAAGTTCAAGTGTGCTGTGAGATAAAAATAGTTTGAAAAACTCTGGCCTGACTATAGACTAGTGTTTCTATAAACACTAGGAAATGATCTTGAGAAAGTTCTTTTGTCATGGATGGCCTAAACAGAAGTGAGGAAGAAAGAAACGTAAGCATTTTTACAATACTTAGGAGGAGAGGATAAATTGGTAGTCCATCTCTTCCAAAGTAATTTGCCTAGACATACTAGTATCCTTACTAAGCTCACTTCATTATCTCTAAATCTTCCCATTCTAAGAACAATCCCAAGTTGATAATTCTTTTTGGGGGCTTATTCTTGTGTTTGTACTTATTCAGTGCAGCTTATATTTACAACATGTCAGAGATATAAGTATTCTTTCTTCATGCCAATTTTTCTTCATTTTAACAGTGTAACAAGATTTATTGGGCGGTGCCTGTGGCTCAGTGAGTAGGGCCCTGGCCCCATATACCAAGGGTGGCAGGTTCAAACAAAGTGAAACACTGTCTCTAAGAAAAAAAATAAAAGATTTATCTTTGTACATTTTATGTTTGTGCGTTTCCCTTAGCAATAGATAATTTATCATGGCCTTTTTTTTTTTGAGACAGAGTTTCAAGCTGTCACCCTGGGTAGAGTGCCATGGCATAACAGCTCACAGGAACATCAAAGTCTTGGGCTTAAGTGATTCTCTTGCCTCAGCCTCCCAAGTAGCTGGGACTACAGGCACCCACCACAATGCCCAGCTGTTTTTTTTGTTGTTGTTGCAGTTGTCAGTATTGCCAGCCTCAGTGTATGAGGCTGGCGTCCTACCCACTGAGCTATGGGTGCTGCCCTATCCTGGCCTTTTTATAGATCACAGTAGAAGGTAATCCCACCACAATTTGTTTCTGTATACACTAATATACAGCATTTATGTGAGAACTTAACAGTATTAATTGTGTTCTTTTCTAGAAGAAGATGGGAGAGCTGAAAGTCTTCTAGTGAAGTTCAAAGACTACCAAGACAAGCTTTCTAGACCAGTTGTGTTCATCAACCACAAAAGACTAATTAAGGAGAAAAGTAATATTTATGGTAAAACACTTACTTTAGGCAAGAACCATATTATTTCAAAAACACTATGTGAATATAAACCTGAGGGAAAGGTTTTGAAAAATATTTCAGAATTAGTCATTAGAAATATAAGCCCCTTGAGAGAAAAGTTTGGAGTGAGTAATGGATGGGAAAAATCACTCCTTACTACTAAGCATGAAAAAATTTATCCTAAAGTGAATCTCCATAAACAAACTGAAAAAGATCTCAGTGGTAAACAGGAACTTATTCAGCATCAGAAGGTTCAAACTCCTGAACAACCATTTGAGCATAATGAATGTGAGAAATCCTTCCTTATGAAAGGAATGTTATTTACACAAACTAGGGGTCACAGAGGAGAAAGAACCTTTGAATACAATAAAGATGGAATTGCCTTCATAGAAAAGTCAAATCTCAACATCCATCCACCCAGTCTTATGGAAAAGAAGCCTTCTTCCTACAACAAATATGGGAAATTCCTCTGTAGAAAGTCTATTTGTATTATGCATCAGCGATCTCAAATTGAAGAGAAACCCTTTCAATGTCCTTACTGTGGGAATCGCTTTAGAAGGAAGTCATACCTTATAGAACATCAGCGAATCCATACAGGTGAGAAACCTTATGTTTGTAATCAATGTGGAAAGGCCTTCCGTCAGAAGACAGCCCTCACTCTTCATGAAAAAACACATATAGAGGGGAAACCCTATATTTGTATTGATTGTGGGAAGTCCTTCCGCCAGAAGGCAACCCTCACTAGACATCACAAAACACATACAGGGGAGAAAGCTTATGAATGTACTCAATGTGGAAGTGCCTTTAGAAAGAAGTCATACCTCATTGATCACCAGAGAACTCACACAGGGGAGAAACCCTATCAGTGTAATGAGTGTGGAAAGGCATTTATCCAGAAGACAACCCTGACTGTACATCAGAGAACTCACACAGGAGAGAAACCCTATATTTGTAACGAATGTGGAAAGTCTTTCTGCCAAAAAACGACCCTTACTCTTCATCAGAGAATTCATACAGGGGAAAAACCCTATATTTGTAATGAATGTGGGAAGTCCTTCCGCCAGAAGGCAATCCTCACTGTTCATCACAGAATACATACAGGAGAAAAATCCAATGGATGTCCTCAGTGTGGGAAGGCCTTTAGTAGGAAATCAAACCTCATTCGCCATCAGAAAACTCACACAGGAGAGAAACCTTATGAATGTAAAGAATGTGGGAAGTTCTTCAGTTGTAAGTCTAACCTCATTGTTCATCAGAAAACTCACAAGGTAGGAACCATAGGAATTCAGTAAGTGATGGGACTTTTTTTGTAAAAAACTTTTAAGTCATAGTAAATCCTATATATGATGTTGCTTGTAAGTGTAATAATATCCAGCAGTTTAAAATACTGTACTACATATTAGCTGGTATTTTCTAGGATAGCAGCTAGCCTATAAAACACACACAAAAAATATTACTAGACAAATGACAAAAAAAATCACTGAAAATAAAAGCTCCAAGTTTTTATTATTAGATTCATCAGATGAAAACTCCCTCTGTCAAATTACTATAAACATTTTAAGTGGCTTATTTTCAATATCTGTACATCTTTTTGTGAACCAGTAATAAACAGTTGGCCAACTGGCAGTGGTCCGTGGACTACACTGAGTAGAAGTTCTATAAAAGAAAGCATGTATGTTCTCAATATGGACAAAGTGAGGGGGTGGGGGTAGAAAGGAGGTGTAAACTGTATTTCTCATCGTAAATATGAAATAAAAATTAGTTGTTACCTCTTCAGAGGTAACCACAGTCTTGACTTCTGACATTAAAAATTAGTTTTTACATATTGTATTACACATATATCAGATTATATATTATTGTGTATACTTTTATATGTGGCTTATTTCATTCATTATTATGTCTAAGTCTAATCACTAGTGCATGTGGCAAAAGTTTGTTTTTATTCTATATATAATTCCATTATATGATTATATCACAACTTATCCATTCTGTCAATGGACTTTTACACTGTTTACAATTCGGGCGTCCTCAAACTATGGCCTGCGGGCCACATGCGGCCTGCCTAGGACATTTATCCGGCCCACTGGGTGTTTTTGCTGCCACTGCCTGTCCTGCTTAGCAGCCAACTTGTCCCGGGGCCTGCAGTCCGGCCCTCCAATGGTCTGAGGGATAGTGAACTGGCCCCCTGTTTAGAGTTTGAGGACCCCTGGTTTATGTCTTAGGGAAATAATAAATAATATTTCTGAAGACTTATTTGTCTTTTGCTGTACATATATGTATTTCTCTTGGGTATAATATTTACAAATAGAATTTGCTGGGTTTTAGAGCATAAGTATGTCCAGTCAGCTTTGGTAGATACTTCCAAAAATTCAGAACTTTTTTTCTTTTTTTTTTTGGAGACAGTCTTACTATGTTGCCCTCATAGAGTGCGATGGCATCACAGCTCACAGCAACCTCAAACTTTTGGGCTTAAGCGATTCTCTTGCCTCAGCCTCCTGAGTAGCTGGGACCACGTGTGTCCACCAAAACACCCGGCTAAAAAATTCAGAACTTTTATAGCATGAGAAATGACTCCAAAGAGAGACAACTATTAATTTTATTAATATGATGGTAGGTCAAACCAGAGAATCCATGCCAGAGGGAAACTGTATTATTATGATAACAGGGAATATGAATGGAATACATGTAAGAAAGGTTTTTAGTGACAATCCAAACCTTAATATAATAATACCAATATATATAATAAATGTGAGATTGACTTTAACCACAGTTAATGCCCTATTTGAAATCAAAAAGTCATACTAGAGAAAAGGAGACATCCAGAATTTCCCTTGTTCAACATTTGAGAATTTTAACTGGAGAAATATCCTGTAATTATATTGAAATTGGGGGACTCAGAGGAATATAACACTTAGCCTGCAGCCTGTATCTGCTGCCAACTATCCTAAGTCCTCCTCTTTGGTTGTCCTGAGTCTTTCTCAGGGACTTAGGGTTTTCTTCTTTCTGGGTCCCTCTTCTAAACAGAACCCATCTCCTACTTCACCCAGGACAACATTCTGGGGGATCCCTTTCATGAGGGTTCCCTTCCTTAGGCATCTGGCATGCTGCAAGATCACACAGATCTGGCTTTGAATGCCTTGTGCCCACAGGGAAACCCTGAACATGATGCCCTTCAGATGGCTGCATGATTCACACTGGATGAGATGTAGCCCAAGGTCATGGGCTGTTGGCTTGGAGTCACTGCTGTATCCTTTCATCTATGTTCTGCTCTTGGTTGATGTGTGTAGCAGGGGAGCCATGCCTTTAAGTACTGTGTTCCTGGGGCAAGGGTGTGGGACTCAGGTCACAGCACTGCTTCTGCTTTCTGGCTAAAGGACGACTAGGGTTTGAGTGGGTGCAGGTGTGGTCCAAGTTGTTGAAGGCAGGGCTATTTTCACTTCTCAGAGCTCTTTTGCCTGCTGGTGAAATACCCCTCCACCCTACCCCTTCCCTGGGACTCCAGCAGTGGTCTTGTGTGGCCCCAGATATGCTCTGTTTCTCCTTGACTTTCTTGGGGCCTTCAGAGGCCCCTACATGCAGACCTGTAGTCATTGTCAGTTTTGGCGTAGCCCAGGCCTGCTTATGAAACACTGGCTTCACTCCACCTGCCCTTTTGAAATCCTGTTTCCCCGAGTAGCCTAACTGTGATCACCTTTGCAGTCCCTTGGACTTGTGTAGGTCCATGTTTCCACCTTTGTTGAGCAGTGGTGGGGAGAAGCATGGGGAAACAGGGAAATGATAATACCAGGTAGGCCCAGGTTCCAAGGAGGCAGCGGACACAAGGGTTGGTGAATTCTCAGCTAGCCCCTACACGTGTGGAGTCTGATGCCCCCTCAAACCCCATACCCCTCGCCAGGTTTCATTCCCAGGGCCATGTGAGCCCACTCCTGCCCACACCATCCAGGCTGAAATTGGATCTCAAGAAGACTGCGATTGCTCTCCCCTCCCTGGGAAACTGGGCCTCCACTGGGAATCTACCCCTCAGAGTCAGGCTCGAAGGGACTCTAGGAACTGGACAGCTGCGGGTCTAGCCCTGAGTCTTCAACGCGACCTCCTAGCGCCTCCCGGATATCCCGGTCAAATCTCCGGCTCTAAACTCCCCTACCCAGGCTTCTGGAGATTGCCTGGCAGCCACAGAGAAATTTACAGAAGTCCCGCCCATTGGTTACTGCGCATGCGCATGCTTGGGATGTGGCGCGTGCCCTCAGTTCCGCAGCGGTTGCCTACCGCTCCTTACTCTGTGGCATTGAGGCACGGTGCCTCGCGGTGCTGTGGTCCGCCCTTTCAAGTGGCCGGAGTGGATGCACCGGGTCCCAGAAGTGGAGGAGAAATGGGAGGAGAAACGACCAGGCTGAAGAAACCGCTGTGGGATCCATGGCTGCCTCAGGCCAGCCTCGTGAGGTGGATGTGAGTCTCTCACAGCGTCGTGGGCCCTGCGACCTCCAGGGCCGGTCCGCTCCCAGACCACAACCTCCGGAGCCGCTGGGTGCGAGTGTGTGCGTGCGTGTGTAGTTTGCATATGGGGTCTGATGGAAGTTTTCTTTTACAGTAACAGGGGACGGTGTGGAGTGGGGCTTGTGGGTGGACTGCTGTCAAGTTCCCTTGCCCTCTGGTGAGGCCCTGCCTGTGATCCTGCTTGGGCTGTGTGGCCCAGGGCGAGCTCTTTTCCTTGGGGTTCCTATTAGAGTTTGTGAAGGCTTACGTGAGTGGGGGTAGGAGGAGGACTGACTCAGACCAGCTGGCTTAGGAGAGGAGTAACCTTCCCACCCAAATGGATGGCTTTTCCTAACATAAGGGGACCCCTTCATAGTTGACAGAAATCTCAGAAGGAAGCCATTCTCAGGTGCAGGAGAGGTGCAGACAGATATGAAGGAAGGGGATGCTATCTCCATTCCTCTTTCCTCCTAGGATCACATCTCATCCCATGGCCCAAGGATTAAGAAGCAGAGCACACAGTAGGGACAGTGTTTCAATCTATCTGTGGCCTTTAGAACTCCATCCCCCCTTTTTGCATTCTCTCCCTTATCCACATTCACATGGCAGTGAGGAGTGATTTCTCTTGCGTGGGCTACCACCTATCATAAGTCTTCCATCTTTTGTTGTCCCAGATTTTCTCTGGGGCTTAGACTTTTCTTCTTTCTGGGTCCATTTTCCAGTTCACCCAGGAAGATATTCTGGGGATCCCTTTTATGAGGGTTCCCTCTGCACTCTTCTTAGGCATCTGGCAAGGTGGGTGATCAGGCAGATCTGACTTTCCATGCTTTGTGCTGGCAGGGGAACCCTAGGTCACAATGCCCATTCAGTCACCTTTGAAGTATTTAGCTTGCCCATCTGGTGACTGTGTGATATTCACCAATGAGATAAATATGTAGCACTTTCTTTTTTTTTGAGACAGAGCCTCAAGCTATTCCCCTGGGTAGAGTGCCATGGCATCACAGCTCACAGCAACCTCCAACTCCCAGGCTCAAGCAAGTCTCCTGCCTCAGCCTCCAAAATAGCTGGGACCACAGGTGCCCGCCACAATGCCCAGGTATTTTTTGGTTGCAGCCGTCATTGTTGTTTGACAGGCCCAGGCTGGATTCAAACCCGCC
Source organism: Galagoides demidoff (assembly GCA_963574575.1). NCBI lineage: Eukaryota > Metazoa > Chordata > Mammalia > Primates > Galagidae > Galagoides > Galagoides demidoff. The sequence continues at coordinate 7,178 of CAUYQV010071540.1, read as the reverse complement.
ACCTTAGGTGTATTGGCTGGTGCCTTAGCCACTTGAGCCACAGGCGCTGAGCCTCTTATTTTTTTTAAGGTTTTGTGTTTTTTTTTGCAGTTTTTGACCAGAGATGGGTTTGAACCCCCCACCTCCAGCATACGGGACCAGTGCCCTACTCCTTTGAGCCACAGGTGCTGCCCAATATGTAGCACTTTCTAGGATGAGTTCACCAACTTAGTTGTCAGACTTCATACAATGGCACCTCCAATGACCATTCCAGAAGAAGAGTTCCAAAATTGCTCTCACGGGTGGACTAGGTGCTAGTGTTGGTGCATGGCTTCCAAGGGGAGTACCTTGAGGGTGACCTTAGTGATGTTCAGTAGTAAGGGTATGTACACTGTTTCTATGATAAGTTTCCAAATGTAATTGTCTGATGTCCATGCTATCTGGTAGAAATAATAATCAGGGGTCAACACTCCACAGTGTGCATTTCTGGAACACTTTCTATAAGGTAGGCATGGGCCTAGGGTCATAGGGAATAAAACAGGGACAAATGTTCTAGTGTAGAAGCAAAATATAAAATACATCATGGTGGTAACTGGTGTGAAGACATATAAAGGAGGAAGGGTGCAAGGCTGGAATTTTAACCCAGTAAGGCAGGGAAAGGCAGAGAAGGCCTGTGAGGAGGCCTTCCTTTCCTTTTCTCATGGAAAAAAAGACAGAGAGCAAGCCACACAGATAAAATGAAGAAGTGCTCTTTGCAGAGGCTACTGCAAATCCAAAGACCCTGAGACAGGAACTGAATGGTTACAGTTATGTTTGAGACACATGGGGGAGAAGGTTCTTAAGGAGTGCGTGGCACAAAGATGTCATAGAGCAGAGAGCAAACATATGTTGGTGTTGGTTTTTTCATGAGTTATTGATTTGTTATTATGAAAGTAACATTAAGGAAGGTAAATGAGTTGGAAGAACTGTGGCAACAGAAGAGAGACTTCAGTTGACCCAGGTAACTGGAAAATTCTTACCTATAAAGCTGTCAGGAGAGTAGTGAGAGTTCACATGACACTGTGTTGTGGGTCAAAAGACAATGTACTGATGGCTTTAGAGGCTTAGAGACACTGCAGGTGGCTGTGGGTTGGGGTGCTAGGTGACAATGAGTCAAAATACACTCTGAGGTTTATATATGTATATATAAGGACTTTTTAAATTGTAATATCTCTCTTGATAATATGTAATGGGTGGATTAGATAAGCACTACTAGGTTAGTTTCAAAAGAAGAATGAAAAAACCCTGAATCTGTTAGACAGTGTGTTCCAAAAAAAGGCAATTCACAAACCTCAGGATTTATCACTATTATATATATTGTGTTTTACCATTCAATTTGTTGGTACCACAGTATTCCGCAGGAAACAGATTATCATTAGCATAATCTTTCTTACGAAGAATTTGGCAACAGTATTCCATAATAGTTTTTATGACAAGGCTTTTTCTAATGCCCCTAATTGACTCAGATCCGTCTCATTATGAATGTCTAAGGTTTGATGAGGCTGGTGACAATGTAGAAAGCTTCCCCTCTCCTCAGTCAGTGCATTCTCCGATGTCATCTTCTGAACAATAATGTGTGACTTTTCTTTTTTTTTTTTTGGAGACAGAATCTCACTTTGTCGCCCTCAGTAGAGTGCTGTAGCGTCATAGCTCACAGCAACCTCAAACTTTTGGACTCAAGCAACTCTCTTGTCTTAGCCTCCCAAGTAGCTAGGACTACAGGTGCTTGCCACAACATCCATCTGTTTTTAGAGATAAGGTTTCACTCTGGCTCAGGCTGTTATCAAACCTGTGAGCTCAGGCAGTCCAGCCACCTTGGCCTCCCAGAGTGATAGGATTACAGGCATGAGCTACCTCACCTGGGCCTAATGTATGACATTTTGATGTGGACATTTATTTAAAATAATATTCCACTGTATGGATTTAATGATGTACAATCAAAGCTGTCCTCAGTGAGGTGTTACTCTGTTTCTTTCAAGTGTGACTACTCTGATGCATGTTGAGCACTGATTTCTGAACAAAACCTTTACCACAGATTGCACACTTGTAGGGTTTGTCTCCTGTGTGTGTTGTCTGGTGTTTATTCAAATTTGACCTGTCAGTAAAGGCCTTCCCACACTCAGCACATACATAAGGCTTCTCTCCTGTGTGAATTCGCTGATGTACTTGGAGCTGTGATTTCTTAGTGAAAGACTTCCCACAGTCACTGCATTCATAAGGTTTCTCCCCAGTATGAATTCTATGATGTGTAATCAACTCTGACTTTTGTCTGAAGGTCTTCCCACATTCAGAACACATGTAGGGCTTTTCTCCTGTATGAGTTTTCTGGTGTTTACTGAGATTTGACCTACCACTAAAGGCTTTCCCACACTCAGCACACACATATGGTTTCTCTCCTGTGTGAATTGGTTGATGCACAAGGAGTTGAGATTTGGAGGTAAAAGATTTCCCACAGTCACTGCATTCATAAGGTTTCTCTCCAGTATGAATTCTCTGATGAGTAATAAAGTTTGACTTCCGGATGAAGGCTCTTCCACACTCAGTACACACATATGGTTTCTCCCCTGTATGAATCTTCTGATGCACAATGAGTATTGATTTCTGGTTGAAGGCTTTCCCACACTCGTGGCATTTATATTGTCTCTCTCCAGTATGAATTTTCTGGTGTATATTGAGATGTGATTTCTGAGTGAAGGCTTTCCCACATGTACTACATTCATAAGGTTTCTCTCCAGTATGGATTCTCTGGTGTGTAATCAAATCTGACCTCTGAGTAAAGGCCTTCCCACATTTAGAGCATACATAAGATTTTTCTCCTGTGTGAGTTTTCTGATGTGTAATGAGATTTGACCTGTTGGTGAATGCCTTTCCACATTTATTGCACTCATAGGGTTTTTCTCCTGTGTGAATTCGTTTATGCACATGGAGTTGTGACTTGGAAGTAAAGAATTTGCCACAGTGACCACATTTATAAGGTTTTTCTCCAGTATGAATTATTTGATGTGCTATCAGGTGTGCCTTCTGGATAAAAGCCAACCCACATTTCATGCATACATATGATTTTTCTCCTGTGTGAATTCTCTGGTGCACTGTGAGTGCTGACTTCTGAGTGAAGGCTTTTCCACAGTCACTGCATTCATAAGGCTTCTCTCCAGTGTGAATTCTCTGATGTATAATCAACTCTGATCTGTAGGTAAATGCTTTCCCACATTCTGCACATATGGAAGATTTCTCTCTAATTTGAACTTTCTTATGTGTAATTAGGTTGGAAGTATTGTGAAAGAACTTGTTATATTGAATACACATATAGGGTTTTACCCTTGTGTGAATTCGTTGATGTACCTGAAGTTGTGACTTAGATATGAAGGACTTCCCACAGTTACTGCATTCAAATGGTTTTTCTCCAGTATGAATTCTTCGGTGTGCAGTTAAGTGTGTCTTCTGAATGAAAGCCTGTCCACATTCAATACATATGTAGGATCTCTCACCTGTATGAATTTTCTGATGCATCTTGAGTGTGGACTTTTGTGTGAATGCTTTTCCACAATCACTGCATTCATGGTGTCTTTCTCCAGTATGAATTTTCTCATGTATACTAAGATCTGAGTTGTAAGAGAAGCCTTTCCCACATTCACTGCATTCATAGAGTTTTTCTCCAGTATGAATTCTTTGATGCCTAAAGAGAGAAGACACTTGGAAAAAGGATTTTCCACATTCATTGCATTTATACGGCTTCTCTCTAGTATGTGTTCTTTGATGCATAATGAATTCTAGCTTTTCTATAAAAGCCTTCCCACATTCAGTACACACATAGAGTTTTTGTCCTGTATGAACTTTCAGATGTACCTTGAGCTGTGACTTCTGGGTAAAGATCTTTCTAAATTCAACATAGTCATAAGATTTCTCCCCAAGATGAATTTTCTGATGTTGAGAGAATTCTTGTTTGTAACTGAGGACTTTTCCACATTGATTATGGTCCTGTAATTTGTGTCCTAATGGGAGTATACTCATGGTTAGAAAAGTTGCCATATTTAGTAATTATTTTTATTGACTGTGTAAATATAAATTAAGCTTTAAACCATGTCCAACTGACCACACTGATGGGGTCTTCTGGAAAAAAAAAATGATGTCTGGGCTCACATGAATTATTTTTCTAACACCTTCATATTCATAATGCTTCTTTGTAGTCACTATTTTCTTGATGAAAGCAGTATCACTTAAATATTTATTTTCTCTTTGCTGATAGATCTTTATATCATCACCAATCTGCCACAATTCTAAAATGAAATACAATCTACCTTTATTCTATCATCATATTCCCTTTCAATGTTCCTAGAAGCCTTTTCAGAGATTCCCCACAATAAGGCTCAAAGCCCAAACTCCACTTCTCAAAAGAGAACCAGGTGATTTTAGCTCAAAGAACAGCTAGCAGAGAGGCAAGAGAAAAAGGCACAAATGCCTTATTTCATTTGAACACAGAGAAAAGGGTGAAGGTGTGTAACTTGATGAAGAAAGCAGTCATAGTGTACATAAGAAACACTTTGGGAAATAGCTCAGCGGTTAGAGGAAATAAACTAGATGAATAAATAAACATAGATGTGGAAAAAGGTAAAGAAGAAGAAACCTATCATAGCAATGTTCATATGCACTAATGATGTATACCCATAGTTCACATTAAATTTTATGGCATGAGGGCCAGGCACAGTGGCTCATGCCTGTAATCTCAGTACTTGGGAGGCTGAGGTAGATGGATTGCCTGAGCTCATGGGTTGGAGACCAGCCTGAGCTAGAGCAAGACCTCATCTCTAAAAATAGCCAGGCATTGTGGCAGGTGCCTGTAGTCCCAGCTACTTGGGAGGCTGAAGCAAGAGAATTACTTGAGTCCAAGAGTTTGAGGTTGCTGTAAGCTTTGACACCATAGCACTCTACTGAGGGCAAGAATATTTTCTCATATAAAACAGTGAATTAACATGGAAGGTAGATAGGTATAGACAAATGAGAGAAAAGGGAATAAATCAAAATATAAGATAGAATCCTCACCTAACCTCATGATGATAGTGTGTCTTAAACTGAGGACTGTGATTAAACTTACACCTTATCAGGCGAAGTACAAAAATAAAGCAATAACAACAACAGCCAACCAAGTAGAGACCCCAGTTAGTGTGTAATTACTTAACATTAGAAGGATGTAAAATGTAAAACACAGCAGAAAGGTAAGTGCCAAAGATTGAGTGCCAATAACCCCTGAAGTCATCAGCTGGATGAAAAGCATGGAGAACTGGGGAAAAAATGAGAAATCTCTCTGGGTGCACTGGCTCACACCTGTAATTCTATCACTCTAGAGGCTGAGGCTGGTAGATTGCTTGAGTTCAGGTGTTGGAGACCAGATAAGCAGGGGGGAGACCAGCCTAAGCAAGAGTGAGACCCCATCTCTAAAAAGAGCTGAGCGTTGGGCGGCGCCTGTGGTTCAAGGGAGTAGGGCACCAGCCCATAATACCAGAGGTGGCAGGTTCAAACTTGGCCCTAGCCAAAAAAAAAAAAAAAAAGTAGCTGAGCATTGTGTTAGGTGCCTGTGTCCCAGTTACTTAAGAGGCTAAGGTAAGAGGATGGCTTGAGTGCAAGAGTTTGAGTTGGCTGTGAACTATAACGCCATGGCACTCTACCAAAGGTGACAAAGTGAGACTCTAAGAAGAAAAAAAAAGTGAGAAATCTCATGGCAGTGACTATGGAAAAAATAGGATGATAACCTGAGTGGAGATATGAGGCATCTTATAGTGAGAAAGAAATAAATAAAGGGGTACTAGCAGGAGGTGGAATATATGACACATAATAATTATGAAAGAAAGTGGATCATGGATTTCCTGAATATATAAAGAAAGACTCTAGGAATATATAAGGAAGGTAGGAAAAAATAATGTTAGAGAAAATAAACATATCAAGAAAGATCTTTTAATGAGGTAGATTGGCACATGACTCAGAATCCAGAAAGCTAAGAAATAGGACAGAAATGACAAAGGTAATCCAGATAGAAGCGATTTAGACATTTGAGAGACCAACAGCATCATGGGTTCCTCAAGCAATATAAAAAATTTAGAACCTTCCAGAAGAGTCTTAGCATTTTAAAGGATCCAATATTTCTTAAGAAGAAGTGAAATTTACCCTTCTGTCTCCCACCTACCTGGATCACATTCACCTGCACAGCTTTGATGTGGATTCTCACCCTGTAAAGCCCATGGTTCTTTTCCTTGCTCCAACATGACAACCTCTTCTTCAGGAACTTGATATCCTGTATATGGGAGATGATAAAGGACAGGGTCCAGCTAATTATGTTACAGAGACCAATGAATAAAGTCTTATTGTTCACTGAAGATTTGTTCTTCAGAAAAGTAACTACATATTTCTGAAAACAGAGTAATATTCCAAGTGCCATCAAGAGATAAACAATCATAAACAAATCAAGGATAAAATCATCATCTATTTAAGATGTCTCATAGCATTTATCAGCTGAGGATGGAAATACTCCTAGTGAGGCCTTCTTCCAAGATGACTGTTTTCATACCTATGGAGAGCAGGTGTCTGTAGGTATCCAGCATCACATCCCGGTAGAGGTTTCTCTGAGAAGGGTCCAGGTGCTGCCATTCTTCTCTGCTGAAATCTATAGTCACATCCCTTAATGACACTGATCCCTGGAAAGGTACAATCTTATTCAATGTGAACAGTTATTCTCGGGGGAGAGAGAGACTATTTAGGAATATGGAACATGGGATTTGTTGATGTGTTTAATTTAGCTGCCCTTTTTAAAAACTCACCCCCTATTTCTCTATTAATGTTATTATTAAAAATAACATTATTTTCAAACATAGAGAATATTGGAAAAAATTGTACAGTAAAAACCTGTATACCCACAACCTAGAATCTATCATTAAAATTACTCTAGCTGGCTCGGCGCCTGTGGCTCAATCGGCTAAGGCGCTAGCCATGTACACCTAAGGTGGCGGGTTCGAATCCCCAGCCCAGGCCCGCCAAACAACAATGATGGCTGCAACCAAAAAATGGCCGGGCATTGTGGCTGGCGCCTGTGGTCCCAGCTACTTGGGAGGCGGAGGCAGGAGACTCGCTTGAGCCCAGGAGTTGGAGGTTGCTGGGAGCTGTGATGCCAT
>CAUYQV010071538.1:0-65448 GCA_963574575.1 Galagoides demidoff | reverse complement strand
TGTGGTCCCAGCTACTTGGGAGGCGGAGGCAGGAGACTCGCTTGAGCCCAGGAGTTGGAGGTTGCTATGAGCTGTGATGCCATGGCACTCTACCCAGGGGGATAGCTTGAGGCTCCGTCTCAAAAAAAAAAAAAAAGAGTTCATACAGAACTGATCCAAAGTTCTGGACAATTCAAGTGAATATTCCTGAACATCAGTTGGGTGTGGGGTCACTTATAAAGCTGCTATACTCACACTATTTACTGGGAAATTCTCATATAGGTTCCAATCTTTCCTTGAGGTATCTATATAAACACAGCAGATAGGGTGGCACCTGTGGCTCAGTGAGAAGGGTGCCAGCCCCATATACTGAGGGTGGTGGGTTCAAACCCAGCCACAGCCACACTGCAACAAAAAAATAGCTGGGGGTTGTGGTGGGCACCTGTAGTCCCAGCTACTCAGGAGGCTAAGGAAAGAGAATCACCTAAGTCCAGGAGTTGGAGGTTGCTGTGAGCTGTGACACCACAGCACTCTACCGAGGGCGATAAAGTAAGACTCTATCTCTAAAAATAATAATAATATGAAAAAATAAACACAGCAGATGACATTTAATACTGTATAGATTTTTCCAGTGTAGCCAACCAGTGATCTTTGTTGAACCTTAAGGCTTTAGAGCAAATATAACTACTGTATATAATTCTATATTCTTTGGCCAGCTTAGTCCCATTTAACAGATCAGTTTAGTAAAACAGCTATGTCTCATTTTATGAACTGACATTGCAGACAAGGCTAGAATTTAATACAGGTGGGCCACAGCCTCTTTTCTCCTTGAACCGTTTTTCTCTCTCCAATTTCTCTCTTTACTAAAGACAAATTATAGCAGAACTAACTTAGTTGCCAAAATAAACTGTACCTTCCGTATACTGGATCTGATTATTTGTATAAAGTGCAGCAAGAATAATTATTAGCCATCTAGGCTGTTCTTCCCTTTAAAATTGGCTTTGCTGGAACCTTTTATAAGGAATTTTAGGTTAGACTTGAAAGCCTTCCATGAGCCCAGGTTTCATCTGTGCCATTAGATACCTGTATGCATTGGGTAAATTCCTCTTCTCTTGAGGTCCCCAAGCACATTTTGATTCCTGGACCTGTCAGAAAGTGACCTTTGTTACTTACCACAGATCAGGAAATGTTATTGATGGATATCTGGTCAGTTTTTCTAAGGGGCTTCTTTATTGGTTTTATAAAGTCAACCTTAATTCCTTAACATAGTCTGGACACCTCTGGAAATGCTATTCCAGCCAAAGCCTTGATAAAATAACCAATGCCTTTATCATGTCCTATAGAACAAAACAGATTCTTATTGAACTTATACAAATACCTGTATTGTCAGAAATTAAGAATACTTACAAATGGCTTTCAAATTCCAGAGAAATCAAGGAGAGAGAAAATATATATACATGTTTCAAATTCTGCCCATAAGTAAATACATTGCTTGAAAAGCTACAAATAGCTCAAAAGACAGAAAATGGTTTTCATGACTTCTGGAAAACAGAACACAGAAGGAACCAGAAATATTTCAAACAAAAAGTCTTAACAAACCAGCCCATTTCCATGTAACTGATTTCTGTTCTGTTTGAAGTTAGGTTAGCAATACTTATAGATATGTTAACTTTCTAATTAAAGTTATAGAAGTTTGCTTTTAGTCTGAAGGTATTTAATTTCCAACGACATCAGAAATTTGAATTTGAGAGGATTCGTCAGTCTCTCCTAATATTTCTTTTGAAAGACAAACTTTGGACTCACCCAGTTACAAAGAAGCACTTTTTAAGATGAATTAAAATTATTACTGACAATATACATTAAGACAGACCAATTTTTATAATATTGGAACATACATATAAACATAACCCACACAAAATTAGTCACCGTTTTCTATTTGACAATGTTTCCTATACATATTTTTTCTTTTTGAAACAGAGTCTCAAGCTGTCTCCCTGGATAGAGTGCCATGGCATCATAGCTCACAGCAACCTTCAACTCTTAGGATCAAGCGATCCTCTTGCCTTGGTTTTTTCTATTTTTACTAGAAACAGGGTCTTGCTTTTGCTCAGGCTGGTCTTGAACTTGTGAGCTTGAGCTATCCACCCACCCAGGATTACAAGTGTGAGCTACCATGCCTAGCCATTTCCTATACATTTTTAACAAACCAAATAAGCCTAATTTGTCTTTCTCAAAAAGACTAAAATTTAGAGATTTTTTTTGGTTGTTGTTGTTGTTTGCAGTTGTCATTGTTGTTTCGCTGGCCTGGGCCAGGTTTGAATCCGCCAGCCTTGGTGCATATAGCTGGCACTGCAACCACTGTACTACAGGGGCTGAGTCCCAAATTTAGAGTTTTGATTTTGGAAAGTTTGTCAAATATCAAAGCTTAAAACAGTTGTTCAAACAAGATTACAAGCCAAAAGATTTTAAAGCCAATACATAGTCAACTGGATCACATGTAAATTCCTTCACAAATTCCCTTTTATGAGCTTCATTTATCCTGCACAGACAATCTACAAACATTCTAAACTTTCTTTAACTTTTGTCCTGCCTTTTACTTTTTTAAACAACCATTCTGTTTCAGGACAAAATTTATCACACAAGATTCTTTCCTTACACAATGTCATTTTCTTTTCTGTGTAATTTCTCTTACTCTTAAAACCCCACTTGTCACAAAAGAAGATCACAGTTTTCTATGAAGTTAATTATTCACTTAGCTAAACTGATAATTAGAAGGTTTAAAAGGCAAGAATCTTTTTCTTTGACAAAGACTCAGTTTCCCAAACAATTTAAACAACCAAACTATTACATTTTACAAATGAGAGACATTTTATGAAATGTAACATTGATATAGGATTTTCCTACTCCGGGCTGGACAGGGAACCCCCATTTTTCAGAGTCAGGTGAGCTCAGAAACCAGATTCCCATCTCTAGGCACAAACAGGCTGCATCCTCCTGCAGGCCACTGTCTCTGAGCAAGGTCATGAATAAAATGTTTTGGATGGCTCCTCCCCCCCCCCCAGTAGTGAGCACACATTCTAATCCCCTCCCCAGAGAAAACTGCAGGTTAGGGACTGCATTTATTTGTTGAAACACTCATTCCGTTTGTAAAGGTGCTTTTCCATCTACCACGTCCTGGCCAAAATATATCTTAGGATCAATTATTTACCCCTAGACATAGGACCATGCAGGAGACCTCTAACTTGGGTCTCTTCCCACTGCCAGTAGCTCTGGCACTCTCCACTCCTTCTGCATGCCCCTCCATCCAACAAAATCCCATTTATCACTGATCTGTGGCCCGTGGGCTCAATTCTCAAATCCCTAAGACCAAGGACTCTCTGAAGAAATTCTAGTAACAAAACCATAACACAGTCATCCTTTCTGAGGTCTTTTCATTTTCCCCCTAAGTCTTGCATGGCCACGTGGCTGCCAAGGACTAGACCTGTGCCCAACACAGAAAGCAGAAAACCTGGAACATCAAGTTTTTCTCAGAATAGCCAGGGGGCAAAGTTGGAGCAGGGAAGAAGGGGCTACTCACACAATCATTTCACCCTCTGAAGGGGGGGCGAAACCCCACCTATTATTTCCCATTTCAGTCAGGCTCCAAGCACTCACATTCACACATTCCAACCCATTTCTTAACCTGGACAGCCTTGATTTCCCATTCAAATTGCCACTTAGCCATAGGATGTGAACCAACACTCCCCTAGGCCCTATGAGGGGAGGTATAACCCTACCCTCGGAGTTCAGCCCATTCACACCACATCTACACACTCTTGTACAGCCTCACCAAAACTGCCAGTGATCTAATGCCCCAGGGGTTGATTAGACCCCCACTTCCACTCAAATGTTGGGAACCCCAGATCAATTGTACCTTGCCTTAGACATCTCCCTGTGCAGGTACCAGTTCCTGCATGCCAGTTTTTCCTGGTGTTTGACTCCTTGAAGAACACTGACAGGGTCTTTTCTCCACCCAGTCAAGGGCTCGTTCTTCTTTCCATACAGGGAGGCCAAGCTGCCTCCCTAGTGTGCTCAGTGGTTCATGTCATCCAGGCTGATCAAAGACCCCCCATGTGGGTGTCCAGAGGATTGGTAGCAACTACCAGGTGCACCTGAGCCTGTTCTCTTCTTGGGTAGCCTTGTTTCCTGGTCAGGGAACCAGAAATGTTGTAGGAAAATGAGGCCCAAAGGAGAGAAAGGGCAGCCAAACACCATGTTTAGAAGAGGAATGGCTTTATTCACCAGCTGGGAGCTTACATCATAGAAAAATCTGAAATGGCCATGCTCCCCAACTGGCTTGGTCTTTCCCTTTTTATGTCCAGTCAAAAAGTTCTAACCTATAGTTACCTTTTTCACTGGTCAGTTTGAATCAAGCAGGAGATGCTGTTCCAGCCTGCCCCAGCCCCCCCCACCAAACTATAGGATTTCACAGTTGTGGATATTTCCAAGTTCCAGGAAGTTAAGTCTACAAATTCCCATGAGCTAAGTCACCATGGAGAGGACCCTATAGGTGTGTCCTTGGAGTCTTCTTGAGAAGACCTGTTCTCCTAGACCTTGCCCTTTTCAGTTATCCTCTCTCATTCTGAGGGCAACATAGTAAGACTGTCTCCAAAAAAAAAAAAAAAAAAGGTTTTTCTGATCTTCTGAGAAACTAAAAGAGTATTATTTTGTTACCAGAATTTCTTCCTCTGTATGTTCATGGTCTTGGGGATTCAAAGAATGAACTCACAGACCACAGATCAGTGGTAAGACAGGATTTTTATTAGACAGAAAGGAATATAGAAGGAGTGAAAAACACCAGAGTTCTGGCAAGGGGGAGACCTAAGTTGGAAATCTTTTTCAAGGGCCCTTTGTCTAGGGGTCTATATTACATTTTTGGCCAGGAGTTGATAAGTGGAAAAACATCTTTTCAGTTAATAAGTACGTTAAGAAATGAATGAAATGCAGTCTCTCCTCCACTAGGGCAAGGTTATCTCAGGGAAGAGATTAGGGTGTGTGTTCCCTAAGGTCAAACTATCCAAATGTTTCAATCTGCTTTCTTTGTTCATGACCATGCTAGAGCCCAGAGGGTGTGGCCTGGAAAAAGCAGCCTGTTTGTGCCTGGAAAGGGGAGTCAGATTTCTGAGCTCACCTGGGCCTAGAGAATGGGGGAATCCCTGTCCAGCCCTGAGTGGGGGAATCCTGTAGTAATTTCTAACTTTAGATTTCCTGACACTTCTCAAGGTCTCAAACAAGGTCTCTAATGAAATTGTTATTAGGGTGACTCAAAATTATCATTCATTTTTCATTTCTGAGCAGAGAGTTTGCTAGCTTTTACTTGTCTCTTTCTTTAAATTTTTAGTTTGTGTATATAATTATTTTTCTGAATTATGTAATTTCCTTTTTAGACTGTGTCATCTGTGGAAGCCTCATCTCATTTAAATGCTTATAGCTACCTCCTGGGAACAGAGAAGAGAATGTGTATAAAGTATCATAATTATACAATTTGCCATTTTTTTTCTCACTTAGGCTGATCACACAGCTTATGTTTCCTTTTCATTATTCCAGACCATCTCTTTTGTGGAGAGCAGGTTGTGAGGTGAGGTAGCAGGGCCCCCACAACCTGAGGAACATTCAGACAATGACCCCCCCAACTGCTTCTCCTCCTTTCCCAAAACAATATTTCTTTCTCCATGCTCCCTCTGCCAGAAGTCAGTAGCTCTTTCTTTGTATAGTTAATCTTTAGGAACTATGCAGAAATCCTTGTGATCTTTCCCTTTTTACTTCTTAACATATGTTAACAAAATTAAGTAGAAGCCATTAACAAGATGATTTGTTTTTGTTTTTGTTTTTTTTACATATACATGTGTTTATTAGGTTTCAACTTCTGCCTTCACAAAATTAAAAAGGCTTAAAATTTAATAACAATAACAATATTTAAGATAAGGACTAGAAACAAAAACCTCATAAAGAATGAACGAAGATAAATACATTCAGAAAAGAAATCAGATGATTGCTGCATCGAAATATTAAGCAATAATAATAATGATGATAATGCAAAGAAAGCAACATTCACATTGTCAAGTAAGAATATGTCTATTACCCCTATTATGAAATTAATTTAAACCTTTTATATGAAAGCTATAGCCTAATAACAACCTAAGAATATGGGGAGAGGGGAGGGAGACAGGAGGAGGAAATGGGTGGAGGGAGGGGGATTGGAGGGTTCACGTCTGTGGTTTATCTTACAAGGGTACAAGTGAATCTACGAGTAGAATATGAACGTTTTAACACAATAACTAAGAAAATGACATGAAGGCTATGTTAACCAGTTTGATGGAAGTGTTTTGAATTGTGTGTGAAAACACCACATTGTACCCCAGAAGTTCATTAATGTACACAGTTACCATTCAATTAAAAAAAAAAAAGAGTCTGTCTATTTCAGCCTTGGTGCCTGTGGCTCAAGAGGCTAAGGTGCCAGCCACATACACCTGAACTGGCAGGTTCAAATCCAGCCAGGCCCACCAAACAGCAATGTCAGCTGCAACCAAAAATTGGCCAGGTGTTGTGGCGGGTGCATGTAGTCCCAGCTACTTGGGAGGTGGGGTCAGGAGAATCGCTTGATCCCAGGAGTTGGAGGTTGCTGTGAGCTGTGATGCCACAGCACTCTACCCAGGGTGACAGTGTGAGGCTCTGTCTCAAAAAAAAAAAAAAAAATCTTACTCATAGAGGAGAAAAGATAAGAATTGCATCTGAGTTATGTTCAGAAACCACGCAAACAAAGAGAATCAGGAATGAAATATTTAAATTGTTGACAGAAAAACAAAAAAAACCCTTGATTTTTGGCCCTGTGAAATAATTTTTCAAATGTGAAAGAGAAATAAACTCTTTCAGACAAACAAAATTGAAAAAAGTTTTTACTAGCAGAAATATCTTATAAGAAGTTTTAAAGGAAGTTTTTCAGGGCAAGGGAAAATGACATAGGTCAAAAACTAAAATCTACAAAAAGAAAAGTAAATTCTTAGTTGATCTAATGGATAATTTATTTAAAATGTTACCAAAAATGTATTCAATTATGTATGCTCTTGTATAGCTACACATGTATATTTAATATGCTTAGAAACGCTGATTCATAAGTAAAATGAATGTCAGCAATGATATAAGGACAAAAGAAAAACAAAATTATTTAGTTATTTTAAGATTCTTTTTGACCAGTTGCTGTGCCTCACACCTGTTATTTTAGCTTTCTGGGAGGCAAAGGAGGTAAAGTGTAAGAGTTTGAGATCATCCTGAGCAAGTGTGAGAAGTTAATAAAAATAGCTGGGCATGGTAGCATGTACCTGTGGTCCCAGCTACTTGGGAGGCTGAGGCAGGAGGATCACTTGAGCCCAGGAGTTTGAGGTTGCTGTGAGCTGCCATGATGCCACTACACTCTAGCCTGGGCAATAGTGTGAGACTCTATCTCAGAAAAAAAAAAGTTCTTTTTATTACCCTCAAGCATAGTGTACAGTGCTATTTGAAAGGGGGCTTGAATTACATGCAAATGCATATTGAAAATGCTAGCAAACCCACTAGAAATGATTTTAAAACCATATAATCAGTATAGGAAGTGGAATTATCTTAAATGTTCAACGAAAACCACAAAAGAGGCTGGGCACGGTGCCTCATGCCTGTAATCCTAGCACACTGGGAGGTCAAGGCAGGTGTATTGCTTGAGCTCATGAGTTTGAGACCAGCCTGAACAAGAGTGAGACCACATCTCTAAAAATAGCTAGACACTGTGACAGGTGCCTGTAGACCCACCTAGTCAGGAGACTGAGGGGAGAGGATCTCTTAAGCCCAAGAGTCTGAGGTTGTTTGAGCTATGATGCCACAGCACTGTGCCCATGGCAACAAAAAAGTGAGACTCTATCTCACAAAAAAAAAAAAAAAAGAGAGAGAGAGAAAGAGAAAGACAGAAAAGAAAACCACAAAAGATAGAAATAGTATGAGAAACAAAAATAGGAATGAAGAATAAGAATGACAACTAACAAATAGCAAAAAATATGATAGGTATTAATTCAACTATATTAATAATTACTTTACACAGCAACAGTCTTAAAACACCAATTAAAAGGATGAGCTTGATCATGTGGCTCAAAATCCAAGACCCAATTCTTTGTTACTCATAATAAACCTATTTTAAATGTAAAAACACATATAGATTAAAAGTAAATGATGGGAAAATACATACCATAAGAGTATTGATACAGAGAAAGTGGGAGTAGCTGTATTAACTTCAGATGAAACTAACTAAAGAACAAGGAGTGTTAACAGACATAAAAAGGGGCATTACAAACTAATAACAAGGTTGATACCACAAGGAGACATTATAATCATTAATGCAGATGTGCCTTACAAAAAATTATCAAAATACAGTGTGTCGAGACAATCACTGATAGAATTTCAAGGAGAAAGAGATGAATTCCTGCTTATAGTTGAAGACTTTAACATTCTTGTCTCATGAATAGCTCCAAAAGAGAAAAAGTAACTGTGGACGTGTTGTCCTCAGAGCGCTATCAATCATCTAGTCTTAACTGACATCTGTAGACCACTTTATCCAATAACAGTAAACTACACCATGAAGCAATAATTCTGATGGGCCACATTCTGGGCCATAAAACAGAAATCATACAATATCTGCTCTCGGATAACAATGCAATGAAACTAGAAATCAATAACAGAAAGTTGAATATCTCACAATATTTACAGATTAGTCAACACACTTCTAAATAATGCACAAGTCAAAAGAGAAATCCCAAGAAAAATTTAAAAATACTTTGAACCAAAAGAAAGTAAAACACAGCTTATTTCTAAAAGCAGAGTATGAACGTTTTAACTCAATAATTAAAATGACATGAAGGTTATGTTAACCAGTTTGATGAGAGTATTTCAAAATGTATATGAAAACAGCACACTGTACCCCATGATTGCATTAATGTACACAGTTATGCTATAAGAAATAATTTTAAAAAAATGTGAAAAGCAGAAAACAGCACTTAGAAAGAAATGGACGGCAGAGAACGCATACACCAGAAAAGGAAGTTAAAAAAGCCATGATTTAAGGTTCCACCTTAGGAAACTGTCAAAATAAGAGCAATATAATCTTACATAGAAAGTGTAAAGCAGAAATTAATGAAATGAAAACCAAAAATCAGTAGAGAAAACCAAAAGCAAGCTCTTTAAAATGGTCAATAAAATCGACAAAAAAAAAGAAAGAAGATACAAATTACTAATATCAGGGATGAAGGAGGGTACCAAAAATGTGTACACATTCTAGGAAATGTCATCTATACATTATTTACTGAAGTTGAATTGAAGGTACCATTACTGGTCAGGTGTACCACACACGCCACACACATTCATTTTACCTGCAATTTGTACACTTTTGAGGAATGATCAGTCTCACTTCCAAAAATATCTCTTGAAATGCATATATATTTCTTGGCATCCCCAGTATTCCATAGACATTAAAAGAATAATGAAAATATTATGAACAATTCTCTAACTGCACCTTGATGATCTGGACGAAATGGACCAAAACTTTAAAAGATACACTCTGCCAATCTCAAGGAGAAATGAGCAAACACAAAAGTCCTCTATCTATTAAAGAAATCAGATCGAAAATTAACTACCTTCCCAGATAGAAAGTGCTAGGCCAAATGATTTCACAAGCGAATTCTACCAAATATTCAGGGAAATTATAACTGTGTTCTAGAATCTCTTTTAGAAGATAGAAACAGAAAAAAAATATTCGTAATTCAGTCAATGAAGCCAGCATTACCCTAATACCAAAACAGACCAAGAAATTACATGAACACAAAGCTTTAGCACAATATTTCTTATAAGCATGAATGCAAAAATCCTCAAAATATTATTTCAAAACATCAGTGTATGAAAGAAATTACAGACTCTGACTATCTCAGGTTTGCGAGGCTGCTTCAGGATATGAAAATCAGTTAATATAATAAATGACATCAATAGACAAAAGAAGCAAAATCACATGATGCAGAAAAATAATTTGGCAAAATCCAACAGTCACTCATGATAAAGAGAAAAGCACTCAGTAGACTGAGACTAGCGGAGAATGTCCAAATCCCGATAAACATCATCTACAAGACACCTACACCTAAAGTCACGTTTACTAGTGAGAAACTGGGAAGTTGCTATTAACAGCAATAACCAAGGAAGCATGTTCCCTCTCACCACCTGTTTTCAACATCACACTGGAAAGGCTAGCTAATGCAGTAGGGCAGGAAATCAAAATAAAGTGTATGTGTATTTTTGTTGGCAGATGACATGTTTTGTCTATGTAGAAAATCCAAAGGAACCAACAAAAAATTCTTGAAGCTACAACTAGAGAAATATTATATTGGGAAAACTACAAAACTCAATGAAAGATACTAGAGAAAAACTAAATAAATAGCAAGATATCTCATATTCATGAACAAGACTCAACACTGTTAAGATGTCAGATCCTCTCAAGTTGATCTGTAGATCTGAAGTAATTGCGACCAAAATGTTAGCAAGTTATTCTGTGGATATCAACAAACATAATCTAAAACTCATATAAAGAAGCACAAGCCTCAGAATACCCAACTCAATATACCAGAGGATATGGTATATGCTCCCTGACGTCTAGGCTCACTATAAAGCTGCAGTAATGGAGTCAGTGAGGAAAAGAGACACACAGATCTATAGAATAAAATACAGAGGTCAGAACTGATCCACATACACAGTTAGCCTGCTTTGAAAGAAGTAGAGGTGATGCCATGGAGATTATACTGACTTTTAAAGAAATGGTATTATGGATTAACTAGACATTCGTATCACAAAAATCCTACACTGAATTGATATTTATAGAATATTATACTCCAAAGTTGCAGAATCACCTCCACTCAACAAGACTGCATTCAAGCAAACATGTAACATTTCCTAAGGGAGATGATACACTGACCATAAAAGAAATCTCACTAAATATTTTAACTTATTAAATATTTAGTCCATTTTAACTCAAAGTGGATCATAATCCTACATGTAAATGGTAAACTAAAAACTCCTAAAAGATCACGTAGAAGAACAGTTACGTGATTGTCAGTATGGCAGTTGCTTCTGAGATACAAACACCACAGGCATGACGTGAAAGAAACAATAATTAAACTGGGATTCACTGAAATCTAAAAATATGTTCTCTAAAATACACAATGTCAGGAGATGAGAAAACAAGCAACAAACTAGGAGAACATACTTTTAAAAGACAGTTCTGATAAAGAACCACTTTCAAGACAGTTGGGCAATCTCTTGTTAAACTAAACTACTCTTACCATGTAATTGCACTTCTGTTACTTGTCCAAGAGAATCAAAAACTTTCACCTACACAAAACCTACACATGGATATTTATATGTAGCAGCAGCATTGTTTATCACTAACAAAACTTTGAAGCAACCAAGATGTCTCCTGCAGGTGAATGGATAAACTTGGATTATTAGACCAGCGGTTCTCAACCTGAGGCTCGCAACCCACAGGAACTGTATTAAAGGGTTGTGACATTAGGAAGGTTGAGAACCACTGATCTAGACAATGGATATTTTCCAGTGGTTAACAGAAATGAGCTTTCAAGCCATGATAAGACTTGGAAGAAACTAAAATGTATATTTCTAAGGGAAAGAAGCCAATATGAAATTGCTAGATACTATACAATTTCAAGTAAATAATATTCTGCAAAAGGAAACATCTATGAAGACAGTTAATAGGGTCAAGATTTAGGAGGGGCTTGTGTAATCCCAAGTACTTGGGAGGCCAAGGCAGTGGACTGACTGAGTTCACAGGTTCGAGACCAACCTGAGCCAGCATGAAACCTCATCTCTAAAAAATAGCCGGCATTGTGGCAGGTGCCTGCAGTCCCAGCTACTTGGGAGGCTGAGGCAAGAGAACCACTTGAACTCGAATCTGAGGTTGCTATGAACTGAAACACCTTTGCACTCTATCAGGGTGACCAAGTGAGACACAGTCTGAAAAACAAAACTAACAGCAACAAAAAATTTAGGAGAGGTTTTGTAGAAGGTGTAGCCCAGAGGATGTTTATGGCTTTGCAACCAATCTGTATGATACAGTAATGGCAAACCTGTCTTACATATTTGCCATTCCATAGAATGTACAGCCTAAGAACAGACTGTAGCGGACTTTGGACGATAACAATGGATTATAACCATTGTATTGCTCTGGTGCAGAATTTTGATCATCGCGGCATGTGTTCCTACCTTCTGCTCAATTTTGCTGTTAACACTGCTCTAAAAAAATAATCTATTAGATAAATTTAAAAACACATATAAGCAGTATGGTTCTCTAAGCATATATACATATGATTAAAATTTGTAAGAGAATTTATTCATTTCCTATCATAAGAGATTATAAACATAGAATGATGATGTAAGCATATACCCAGAAAATAAGAACAGGTCATTTATTTTACTTAAAGTTAAAGAGTTTGAAGAACTGACTATTGACGTCAAGGTATACCCTATCTCCACAGTAGCTGAGAATCGCAGAGAAGCACCGAATGCCACTGCTGCAGCCACAGTAGCTGCGGAAGGCTCGGGAAGCTAATGCCTACCAGGCAGGACTGCTGAGGTCAGCTGCTGAAACTGATTTGGGAAATGCCTGTCAGCATTAGCCAGGCTGCCATCAGAAACAGATGCCGGAATCGGGGAAACTACATTTTCATCTAGAGCTACCACTGTGAGGAAGTCGGATAAATGTACTTTTTTAGCATTATGGTTTTTGCAAAATGTGCCCTACAAGAAGTACATGGTAATAATATTGAGTGTCAAACAACAAACTATATGGTATGTAAGACAAAATTAGATTACCTAAATACACGTATGCATATACACAGAGACACGTATATGAACTCATGAAATTTGTAGTAAAGTTACATAAAATGAAGTCATACTCTCAAGTGTGTCATTTAATAACCTTTAACTAATATGTACACTGCCAAACTACCACTCTAATCAAGATGTCAGCTGCAGGCTTAGAATTAATAGGTGGTGAATTATGTCAAATGAATTTTGCATTTACTGAAAGGATTATATTTTTTCCCTGTTATTCTGTTATAATAGTGCATTATATTCATTATTTTTTTATTTTTTTATTTTAAAATAATTATATACTTACAAAAGAATTGCAAAGACAGTACTGAGAGCATTTGTAGTCCCCTTACTCAGATTTCCCCACAGTTAGCATCCTACCTAATCATGGCAAATTATCAATTATAAGAAATTTTTATTTGTCCAAATCTATAAAGTATGCACTAATCAATTTTTGAGTATTTAAGCAAAACTTACATTCTTAGAGTAAACCCTGGCTGGATTATATATATATGGCTAGATTTAATTTGCCAATATTTTATTAAAGATTTTTGCATGTATGTTCATGAGGAATATTGGTCTTTATTTTAGTATAATTTACTATTATTATTTTTGATGTTATGTTGGTATTGTAGAACAAGATGATATTATGAATGACTTTATATAAGAGTTGGATCTCAACTTCCTTAAATGTTAAATTAACAATGAAATAATCTGAGCCTAGAGATTTCTTAATGAGAAAGCTTTTCATAAATAAAATTTCCTTAATATACATGTCTATTCAGATTTTTCTGTTTCTTATTGCATCAGTTTGATAAGTTTTGCTTCTGCAAGTTATTTATATATGTTTTTTAAGTTATCAAATTTATTGACAAAATGTTGATGATGTATTGTTTACTTTTTTATTAGTGATACTGATAATTTATGTTTTATCTCCTTTTTCTTGATTAGCCCATTTAAAATTTGTTAATTTTTTAAATATTCGCAAAAATAAAATTTTTTATTAGATATTTTCTATTTTTTCTTTATATCTTTCTGATTTCTTTTCTTAGATTTATTGATGTCTTTCACCTATTTTAAAATTAATTTACTCTTCATTTTCCAACTTATTAAAGGAACATGTATACATATATAACATATATATATATATATATTTTTTTTTTTTTTTAAGACAGAGTCTCAAGCTGTTGCCCTGGGTAAAGTGCTGTGGCGGCACACAGCTCAACCTCAAACTCTTCAGCTTAAGTGATTCTCTTGCCTCAGCCTCCCAAGTAGCAAGGACCATAGGCTCCCACCACATGCCCAGCTAAGGAAATTTATATTCTGAATTTTAAACATATTTTCTTTATAATTCTAAGTGATTAAACCTATAATTTTTTTGTTAGGCACTATGTTACCTGCATCCCACACATTTTGGTATGTTCTATTTTTATTATCTCGCAATATAAAAATATTTTTAACATACCTTCTGATTATTTTCTTTGCCTGATAGTTTATACCATCCCAATTAATTTTTGTATGGCTGAGTATTTCTCACATATAGGGTTATCCATTTGTAATAAATTCATTTCTTTATTATATGATGTGATTTTCAAGCTTTGGGGACTCAATGAGACATTTTAGGACCAGCATATCAACTCTGTACATTTGAAGGCAGTATTGTTGAGCATATGTGATTCTACAATTTTAGGAAATAATGTTCTATAAATATCAATTAATATACTCTTATTTATTGTCTAGCTTTAGGTAAAATACTAGAAAAAGAGAGTTAAAATGTCTAGGTATAATTGTAAATTTGTCCGTTTATCTTTTATTTTTGTTTTTCTTCGTTTATTGAAAATCTCTAAGGCACGTGTTTAAGCAGGCACACATGTGTGCTTGTGTCCATGTTTCTGCTTCTTTAGTTTAACAAAATGAACAGGTTCCCCTTTCCATCCCTTCATTATCTGTTAATCTATGCATCTTTGTGCATGTGGGTTTTTTTAGTGATTACTAGGAATTATTAAAGTATGTGAGTTCTAAAATATTTAAGTTTTCAGAGTAACTTAATTTCTGTAGTGAAGCATGCATTCTAAAATTCTCATAGTCCATGTGGAGTAAAGACTATACCTCTTCACCTAAATATAACAACAGTAGAGCGGTACAGTTACACTTCCCCTGCCATTGGTGCTAACTTGATTCTATATTTTTAACTGTACACTACAAATACTATTATATAACTTCTTGTAAGAGTCTTTTTTTGAGAAGCTAACAATAACAATACATTTTTATATTTACCCACATATACATTTCAGTATTCTTACTGGAGAATGTTCATCTGATAGAATTTTACTTCAGCATGAATATTATTACTGTAGTATTTCCTGTAGTGCCGTCTTCTGCTGAAGAATTCTCAGCACTCGTCAATCATAAAATATCTTTCCTTTACCCTAATTTTTAGAAGATATTTTTATGGATTATAGAGCTGTGAGTTGAGAAACTTTTTATTTCAGCTTTTGGAAAGAAAAAAAGATAAAATTCAGTGCAATAGAAAATTTTTAAAGTAGAAAATATTGACAACAAAAATGATCCAGTTTTTCTAAAAGATAATGAGATGAACAGATGACGGATAGCTAGATAGAGAGACCTGGCAAGGAATATAAGAAAAAATGAGAACCAAACAACAAACAAACAGAAAACAGGAAAGAGGAATGTATATTAAATATATAAATACATATATATATAAATACACACATTCATATACTTAATCAGAATATTATGAAACATTTTATACCAATAAATTTGACAATTTAGAACAAATTATTAGAAAGATGTAGAAGTCTAAATTTGGCTAAAGAATAAATAGCCAACTAATATTTGAATAGACCTGTTAACTATTAAATAATTTGAAGCATAAAGACAATCTTCCCTCAAAAAAAAAAAAGCCTTGATGGTGTTTGTATATAGTAATTTCAAGGAACAATTAATTCCTAATTTATATCAGTTTTTCTAAATCAGAAAAAGTGTTAATTTACCTTATTCTTTTATAAATAAAATAGAATATTGATTATAAAACTACATAATGATATCATAAAAGCTAATTATAAACCCATCCTTATCAGTATTGAAGCAAAACTCTGGGTAACATACTAGCTGACATATCCAAAATGGAATTAATATGTGTGCATCCTAATTAGTGGGTTTTATCAAAGTGCAAACATGGTTTCACTTTAGAGCATTTTAAAAAAGGAAAATGACATGATTGTCACTGTTGCTGCAGATAATCTTTAAGTACCACCATTATATTATGTGCATAGACAATAGATGACAAAATGCATTGATTTATTCAAGAAATACTTAGTAAATGGAGAGTAAATAGCAAGTTTCTTAATTTATTGAAGGCTACATACCACAAACTTGTAGCACAAATTACACAGGTAAATATTAGATTCACTCTGTAAGGTATAATAATGCCCAAACATATCATCCCTAATACTGGAGGACTGGCCAGCAATGTAAGAAAAAAACCCAGAAACAACAGACACAGGCATAACATTTAGAGGGAAAAGGTAAGTTATTGTCTGCCAGTGATACAATACGGAAAAAAACCACCAAGTCAGTAATTAAGCAATTAAGTGTTTAACAATTTGATACACAGTAAGTTCAATAGCATTTTCTACATCAACAATAACCAACTAGAAATTACGGTATATACGTGTAATCAACCCACATAATATTTTACTGAGAAACTTATAATATTGAGAAGTTAATAAACTTACTGCAGAATTGATATGGAAAGTCCGTAATGACTAAGTTGTCCTGAAAGTCAGCTCCCTCATCTTTACCCTGCAGCTCTGGAGACATATTACACAGACAGCACAAGGCAGCTATGGAGACATATTACACAGACAGCACAAGTATTGAGAGCAGACCTTAAACAGATCCATGAGTAGAAAAGAGCTTAGTGCTCTGGTGAAGTGAGTTCCAAAAATCAGTGAGAAAAAGGATTGCTCAGTATGTTGGAAACACTGTCTCACTTTATGAAAAAGCATAGACATGTATGTCTATTTATACTCTTAGAAAAGACTCTAGGGGCATTAGAAAGCCCAACCCCCAGGACAAAACGATAAAGTTAAGAGGGGACATTGAGAAAACAGCTTTGTTACATAAGAGTGGTGAAGGTTTTCTTAAACAATACTTTAACATCATGGACTATAAGACAAAAACAAAATGTTTATGATCAAATTTGAAGGAAAAAGCCAATGAAAGATTGAATTAAGAGAGGATGATAAGTTGCAAAAAAAATTGCATTGATGAGGATTAGGCCAGTAGGTAGATTTTATCAGAAACTCCTCCAAATCAATAAGCAAAAAAAATCTAGAGGGAAAATAGGCAAAAGCCATGTTGAGAATTTACTTACGCAAATCTGCTGTGGTATTTCATACTTTCAAATTCATTAATAACATGCTCAAGTTCTGTAGTAACAGGAAAATGGAAACTAAACCAACGATAAGGTATTTCTTTATACTAGTAATCACACAAAATTAGGAAGCTGCATCTTATTAAGTTTGGTAGATTGTGGGATTGTGACTAGTTGGCTCTACTAAATTTCTGGAAAGCAATGCCAAAGTCCTTAGTCAAATGGGTCCATTCACACCCAGTGTTCACAAGGGTGTTTATTTCCTTGCTGTTTGTGCTGGCAGCCATGGGAAGAAAGATGAATGTCTTTCGTTTGGGAAGGTTTGCACCACACGAGGTAGATGAGTATGACAGAGGACTTTTTGATGATTAGAAGTGAAAGCCTACATATAGACACATAAGAAAATGAAAAAGTTTAAAATATACCTCGGTAATTAAAAAACAAACAAACAAAACCCCCCAGCTATATGTGACATACAACTAAGTATTGGTGCAATTTTCCCTGCAATCTGTTCTTTCCTTCTTAACAGTAACAGACTTAACTTGATTGTGACCAGCTGGCTACGAATTTCCCAGGTCTCTAAGTTGCTGGATGTGACCACTTTGCCAAGTTCTTGCCAGTGTATTTTGAGTGATTTTGAGAGTGTCATCTTTGGGTCGAGGACTTTAAACAGTTGGCTTACTCCTCCTTACACTTTCTGTTTACTACCAGCTGCAAGTAAAAATCTAAGTCTCTGTAGAGAATGTTGCAGAAACAGGGTGGAAGAAATGCAGTTTCCTAAGTAACCACTTGACAACCTGGAACTCCGACCTGGAACAAACCCAGAATGCAATGGGAAGAGAAAAATATTTCTATCTGGTTTAAGAAATTGCATTTTTTTTTTTTTTTGCTGCCACACATGCAAATAAAGATACATCTTAGCACATATATCTAAGATGTATAGTAAGTAAGTAGCTGTTGGCTGTTTTAGGGGGACGAGAAAAGGAGTGAGAATAAAAGGTTATATATATGATACCCTCACATTCCCCAAAGTGCAGTCATTGTTTGGATGAATGATAATTATTTGGTATAATGTATACCAGACTCAGGAACTGAGAAGAATAAAAAGAAAACGGAAAAAAGAAAGAAAAGAAGAAAATAAAATTATAAATGATACCTATTTTTCTTCTCAAGAAAAGTTTTCACACTTGAGTTAGAGTCAATAACTTGCGATGAATGAGTGTCACAGTGAAGATCTCTAAAAGGAATAAAAAACAAAGGTGCTGGCGGGACAGAGCAGGAGCTCTGCGCAGCATTGTGTTGCTGACCCGCTAGGGGCTGCAAATTCCAATGTGCTTCTCAAGCGTCTGGCCTGTAGCATCTGATTTCTGTAGATGGTATTCCACTGTAACATACACTCGTCTAGACCAAGGCTAAATTGCTTTTTTTTTTCACATCCAACAAAGAAACTTTGTTCAGAAGCCACATTCTTCATCACTGGCCTTTCTATGACTTTCTATTTATTGGTCCTGATAATAGTATTTTTCAGTAGATGTTGTCGTGTTTTCAGGAACATAATTATTGCTGAATATTTTTTCTTCAGTGAAGAAAAAATTATTTATTTTTTCTTAAATTTAAGTTATTGTTGATTAATTTAGAGCAATATCCATATGTATAAACATATGTATGTAACCATATGTTTTTAAGCAAATTTTAAAACATGCTAACTAAAAATTCATTGACCAGAGTTTTCAAGGCCTTCTTTTGAATTCTGAGTTGTCGTTATTTCATAAACTAAACCCATAATTCTAGCTCAACATTCCAGTGTTGTTCTCTTTCATGTGCAGATAAATTTGTGAACTCTGAGTGGCAAATCCTTCCAAATAATAATTCCATCTACTCTTCAATTATCTCACTCAAGTGTACACATACTAGCAGCTTTAAAAAAAAAAAGTAGCGACCTATCTTTTTAAAGCCTTTTGAAATCACTGAATATAACTTTTATAGTAACAACTCTCCCTCGTTTTGCAGCTTTCTTTCATTGTTTTAAAATTGTATTTAAATAATGTTATTACAATAATCAGAAGAACTGAAATAAACTGATATATACAAACAACTAGCATTTGTTAAGTACAATACACTGATGAGCACAGAGGGGTAGCAGGAGCCTAACCACGCCCAGCCACTAGTCATGAACATGAATTTCTCCTTGACTACCAAGAGCTTTAATATGATTGTGTTTGTATCTACAATTACCTATATCAGTTTATTTTTAATCTTTTTTTTTTTTTTTTTGCAGTTTTTGGCCAGGGCTGGATTTTTTCTACCTCTGGTACATGGGGCTGCTGCCCTACTCCTTTGAGCCACATTATTTTTAAAAGTAAATAAGAAGAAAGATGATAGAATATCAGTTAGCAGGATTAAATTGTTTCAATATAGGAAAGTTAAAAAAACTTTCTTTGACTCCACCATAATCAAACTGTGGTGGTTTAGGTATGGTTTATGGCTTACCAAAATTCATGTTGGAATTTGATCCCCAAGGTGGCAGCATTTGGAGTTGGGGACTGAGAGGAGGTTTCAGTCCCATGAATGGCTGGGTGCTATTCCTGAGGTAGTGAGTTCTTGCTCTTACCAGATGGTATTAGCTCCTCTGGGAGTGGGCTAATTCCACTAATTTTAAGAAACACAAGACACCCCTCAGGTCTTTACATGCACCCACTTCCCCTTCGACCTTCTCTGCTATATGGTGACATAGCATGTAGCCAGAGCCAGGGTCAGGCCCTTGAACTTCCCAGACTGCAGAACTGAGAAGCTGAATAAACCTCTTTTATATATAAATGACCTGGCCTCAGACATTTTTGGATGGCAACCTTGGACACCTAAGACCAAAGGACCTATATTAATTTTTGCAATTTATTTGTAAAAAAATTGTATTTTGGATAGCTAAATCCCATCATGATCTTACATCATAAGCAAATTCCATGATGACCTTACATTAAAAGCATATTTCTATGTAATTATTTCACAAACACATAATACATCTTTAATACAATATCTCAAATGACTGATTGATAATTATATAATTGCCTAGATCAAAGGTACTTTCTGATTCAAACACAATTGATTAATGCTTTTCAGCTTTTTTATTTTTCTCATTTTATTTAGCATCTGATTGATTTGTATAAGCTCATATTAGTCATGAAGTATACACGTATGTATGAAAAACATAATTTCCATTTCAATATTCCTAATAATCTCAACTCCAACCCTGTTTTCTTTTCTACAGACACGATGAAGTGTTGTTGATCTGGTCCGTGTGTGATCTCCTTGGATAGGAGAACTTGTGCTTCCTCCCATATCTCTGGGTATTCTTCACTCTAAGGGTTTTAAATCTACCTCTTAGTCCCAAGGCATACTGGACTTTATAATTGAAAATATTATGCACAAAGCCTGAAGTTACTATTTTAAGATTATAAATTCTGGCTTTAGCAGTATTTTGAAACTCTGGGTTACAAATAAATAAGTCCTGAGGTTTTATAAAAACCTCATCATAACTTACATTCAAGGATAATTTCCTTTATAGAAATAATGTTAAATACTATTTAACATTGATCCTTAGTTTTTTTCCTTTTCATATCTAAATTTCAATTAAGAAATTATCTTTTTCTAATTTATCCCCAATTTCACCCAACATAAATCATTGGCATAAACTATTTTGTAAATGTAGAATTTTTGTGAAAGGTATACATTTAATTTTTAAATTATTAACCACTTGTAATCACTTTATTTATTTTCAATCAGAGTTTTACAGGTAGATTGAAATTATTAAAGGATATAAAGATTCACTATTAGAAACTGGCTTCACTAAAATGTCATTGAAATTTCTAATTTCAATGATACTATGTACAACCTGAAAAAGGTAGGAAGAATGATGCTTTGAGGGTGTAGTTGAGACTATTGAGGAAAGAACTCCCCTTTATTACCATTCCTACAGGTAGATATGAAGACAGGTTGTGGAACAGATGGCATCTTTCAGGTGAGTGGTGTTCACGTTGTTGCTTCCAGACCCACATCCTGCTTACATATAATGCATATGTGTTACATCAGTTTGCCAACTAATTGTGGTAAATCCTATTTTAGAAAATGAGTACTTGAACTACATTCATAAGTATAGTTCATGAGAAATTATGAAGACCTCAAATAACCAATAACATTCTATTTCTCTATTAGATCATATTTTTAACTGTTGAGAACTTTCCCTGTACTAGATGTCATGCTGAGTGCTTAATATTTTATGTAGGAATATAAAATATTACATAAAGCATATGTTGATAAATATAGCATCAAGAAATTAGATAGTGTGCCTTTTTATATAACTTGAAAATTTACTACTAGCTAACCAATGTTACATAGAGAAATAGGAAAAGAACTTAGATAAATAAAATTCAAAGATAATTTATAATTAATTTATGTTACGATTTCTTTAAGTCTCTTAAAAGTTTTTACATTAAATAAAAATAACATTTAATTGATTTCACATTATAATTTGGCCCTTCATTCCATGGACTTGGGTCGATATCTTCTTTTCAGTCTTGGCATTGGCACTTCTTAGCTAAAAGACCTTGGTCTCTAAACTTAAGAGTACAGAGTTTCTCAGTCTATGGAGTTAATGACATCTTTCTACCTTCATGAGGATAAAGTATAGCAGCAAAAAGAAACTTCATTTCTTGAATTATCAAATGTCATACAAATGTAATTTTTGTTATCAATCAACTGTGCATCTAATGAAATATTATGTGATAGAAGATGAAAAGGCTAGATCCAAATATTCTTGAATAATTAGTAACTGGATATGCAAAAATTATCTGCAATCTTCCTTGTAAATTGAGTTACTAAAAGTAGGGAACTAATTTTTAGCTTTTAGAAAAAAGGCTTTCATTTCTCATGAGAGTAAATTCAACTATTAAAGTAATAGGACTTTCACCTCTTTCTAAATTTCTATTATGCTGGTTCATGGAGATACATTCAATCAACCAACACCTCTTTAGTTTGTATCTATAATCATCCATTCCTGCATGTTAATTTTATGGTAATGAAATAAAAGGAGTATTAAACACAAGAAACAAAATGTATACTATTGCAAAATTTTAGTTGATTTTCCAAAACGATGATTGAAATTAATATTTACTTTCATGTCTCAAACAAATAGAATGTTTTCAGCTTTTTAAAGACTGGCTTTTATTTTAGGAAGAAAACTCATCTTACATACTTATCACTGTCATCTTACCATTGAAGTCCTATTAATATTAAAGAGAATTCAGTTCAATACATTAACATCTCAGCAAGGATCTGTCTCATTATAATTATCATTGACCTTGTCAATTTGAAATTTTAGCTTGAGTCAAAATTAAATCTCATATTTTAGAAAGAAAGTAAAAGCAAAGTGAAAGGTAGATCATTCCTAATTAAGGAACTGGTAAGGAATTATTATGTTAACTCTGTAACCTGCAATGTAAGTGTTGCCTCTGCATCAGGGTGTGCGTATGTGCATGTGTGTGTTTAGATGTTACATATATTCTCATCCTGTTGAGATTACATGCCACATTCTGCAATCTTATATTTAAACTGCTCTCAATCCAAGGCATCACAGTTGCCTAAAAGAGCTTTCAAATTCAGAGACGAAAAGGTAACACTTGGCAAATCTGATTCAGTGGGTATGGCTGAATCTCATGCCTCTGTTTTTTATTTTTTTTTTAAGTAACAGATAATTCTGATTCACCCCCAGGGTTGAGAAGCTCTGTTCTATCGAGCTCTGTTCTATAGATGATTTAAGTATATCTACTTTAATATACGAATTTGAACCCTATATCCAGTTGCAGTTTCAATAAGCCTCTCTAATTGCACTCAGAATTGTCATTTCGGCAAGACTTTGGGGACACATATTTTCTATCAGCACACAAATCTAGCATTGACCTCAATGACATTTAATAAAGCTACAATTTCCAACCGTTGCTCCTAGACTAGACACATAAATAACTGTTTACAGAGAAGATACTGCAAAGCTCTTCACTACACTGACAATTTAACTGAATTTCAGGTTTTAGCAACAGGCACAATTCAGTAATAAATATTATCTCCATTTCACCTACATGATAAATGTTTACAGTTTTCATTTTTATACCTATGCTTAATTATTTTGGCTTCGAGAAATGTGACCGAAGAGAGGTTGAGGAGAAGAGCAGAGGAGGGAGGGAGGAAAGGGGGTAAGATGAGTGCACTTGGGCCAGGTGTGCGGATGTTCAGTCTGTTGTTTGCCTCCACTGTTTTTAAACTGAATCTTACCAAGAACCTCTGCACACAAAGCAGATAAACAAGAAAGCTTCTCTGGGGGGAGAGTGCGGTGAAGTGCGGAGCTTGGGAGGGTGCGGAGAGCAGCCATCAGGACGCTTGTCCACATGAAGAGCTCTAAGAAACCACAGAAAATACTTTGAAGAAGAGCCTACTCTTCAGAATTAAAGAGATCTATTTTAAAATCTTAGCTTCACTATTTACTAAATTTATAATTTAAGTCAATTTTTTTTTCTTTTTTCTTTTCTTTCTTTTGCAGTTTTTGGCCCAGTCTGCTATATGGGGCCAGCGCCCTACTCCTTTGAGCCACAGGCGCTGCCCTAAGTCAATTTTCTTTGCTTCAGTTTCTTTATTTGTAAAAATGGCATTTTATCATCCAACTTTCAATGCTTTGCATACAGTGTAAGGAGGTGGTGGTACATTCTCAATAAATAGAAGCTCTTCTATATTATTATTACCCCTCATGTTTTCTATGAGTAAACATCGTCTCTACTAAAGGCTGAGCAGTATGCCATTCATATTTTCCAGTCAGACGTTATTTTTATAATTCCTTGTTCTCAGCTATATGCATGGAGAGTATTTTTATGAACTACATTTCAAAAGAATTGATTTCTAGCCACCAGTTGGAATTACAGCTACACTCCCAGCCCCTTGTCTGGAGGAATTGACTCACTTTTTTAAAGTTTCAGATGCACTAGTTTTCACTATGAGTAAGTGTAGATGGTTACCTACATCTCATGTCTGCATAGATATTGCCTGTTGACATGTAAGAGAAAACAAAGGAAAGTTCCCTTTTTAGACCTATTGCTGCTACTTATCTGAGGGGCATCAGTTATGGCAAATGGTTAATATTTGCTGTGGGGTTTCAATGTAATATTTATTATGCACATCTAATTGTAAAGACAAAGCATTTAAGAAACATAACTGCAAAAAAGAACAAAATCTGAATGCTGAAAGTAAACCTCTGAAAGGGAAAGGTATTAACGTTTTGCTTTCCCGAAATGTCATGTTGATGCGTGCCCTTATCATCATTTTATCAAAGTTACTGTCTACTGCTAGTTGAGTGAAAAAATAATTTGTTTTGTTTTAATATTCCACTATTAGATAACATTCACTCATCTGTTCATAAGTTATTCTCTGTGCATTGTTCATTCATATCCTTTGTCCATGAATGTTACTGTGTTCTTTACACTATGAGGACCATGTTAAAATTGATTATCTGTCCTTTGTCACATTTGGTACGATTATTCTATTTAAGTTGTCAGTTGCTTCTAAAATCTTCTAATTTTTCTAGGACAAAAGAATGTTTACAATTAACATTCCTAAATGTCTCGTAATGGAGGAAATATTTCCTACCATCTCTAAATACACACCCCGAGTTTTCTCTCGGGATCTCCTTGCGTCAGGATCACATGGACCGTAGTGCGTAAGCCTTTTCCTGTGTTTGTCCAGGTGAATGAGAGGCAGTTATTTTTCAGCAGTAAAAGAAGAGCCACATTTACCATGTCATAAATGACTCCTCTGTTCCTCATATTCCTCACCTCTAGATTAATTATTTATCTACAATTTATAGACAGTCTAATATTTTCCTACTGAATGTGTATCCACAATGGATTGAATCATAAAAGAGGTTTTTTTGAGGTTCTTCAAAAATATTTATTCAATTTTTCATACACCATTTCTAAATAACCCATTTTCATGCTGTGGTTTCTTGAAGATGACAGATAGAAGGATGGGTGGATGGATAGATAGGTAGACAGATAAGGCTGCAGGTATTGACTAGTTTTTCTTTACTAAAAATGTCCATTGAAGAGTAAAAGGGCATTCGACAACAATGTAGTGCCAGCATGTAACTAAAGATATCTTATTCCAACAGATCCTAAATTATAAACAAAAGATATTTTGTTCATTATTACAAATTAATCAGTTCATGGTAGGGGCTGTTACAGGCAGATTCTCAATAAGGTAATACTTTGTGTTTTGCCCAGGGGAGTCAAGAGTAACGAAATAAATGTTACCTAGGCTATTTTACTCTCATAAACAACCAGCTTTGATTTTTAAGTGTGTGGTCACCTAATAATAACGTATGTATAACTACTAAAAAATAAACTAACTAATATTTTTTTAAGACACAGTGAAAGACAGCACTAACTGGAGAACACGTTTATTCACACACTGAACACAGAGACTTCAAACTAGAACACCTCCTCCGATTTCTTGTTCGTGGAACTTTTGAATGTCAGTAGACGTTACAGATTGCCCTGGTAAAATCTCCTGAGTGTTAAGCAGACAGAATGAATCAAACATTAGAAAGACATAATATAGTACAGAGGAAATCAGGGAAGCAGGAACTTGACTTGTACCAGGGTTTCTGGCAGGATAGTAAAATTTGCAAGAAGCAATTGAAAAAGTGAAATGTTTTGGAAGCCCACAAAGATAATTTTTATTTCAATGATGTCTTTTATTTTGAACTCTAAAGAGTATGTGGCACACATATTTATTTGTCCGTCCAATTTAGAAACAATTGTTAATAGTCAGTATTTAAATTTGTATACAGAATACAGTCAAGTATGGAATCTGAAGGAGCAGTAGACAGCATTTTACCAATTCTGTGTATCAATCAGTAACACAGAATAGAACACCAGACTGACCAAGGTGTCACATTATTAACTGTGATAATTTTATAATAAACAAAGATGGAATAAGATAAATTCCAGTCATTCAATTGCTCTATTTGAATTATTATAATGAAAAAATTGAGAGCCTCCATGGAGTGAGAGAAAGGGAGTGCCATGTGACAGAGGCAGACAGGCGGGCCCTGCATGGCCTTCCTTCACTACGCGACGGGGTTTTACAGTACGAGCACAGGAGGAAGCAGTGCATCTGAGTTGAAGAGATGGACGTGGAAATGTGGAGAGACTAAAGTGTCAAGAATCTATAGAACAGAGTACGAGAGACGAGAGAGCTGCCCAGAGAGAGAACTTTTGAGGTCTTTGAAGGCCGCCCTGATAGTGCAGCACTAAGCACCGTTCAGCCGCTGTGTGAGGAAGCTGCCCAGGGCCAGAGGAGAAGCCACGGAAGAATTAGAGGAAAGACCTGGAGGTCACACAGGACCAGGAGATGCACCTGTTCTCTCCGACAGGATGGCATTCTCCAGAATCATGCTGCGCTGGGAGGAGCTCACAGAAGTGTCTTGCCTTAGTAGTAGAGAACTTTAGCCTTTCAAAGAACACAACTCAGGTTTTTCATAACAAATCCAAAGGCAAGACCCTAAAATATCAAACTGCAAAATTCTACTGAACACACAAATATCCAGGATTCAACAAGTTAAATCCACAATGTCCGCCATACATCAAAATTGACAGGCAAGCACAAGAGGAGGAAAAATGTGCTCTATAACGGGGAGATTTAACCAGTCAATCAAACTAACACAGAACCAATCCAGATGTCAGAGGTAGGAGACAAAGGCACTAAAATAGTCATTACAACTGTTCTAACTGTTCTGTATACGTTCCAAATTGAAATAGATACTTGGGGGAAAGAGTTCCCAATTGAACATTCAAATATGAAAATTATAATATGTCAAGTGAAAGATACTCTACAAATTGTGAACCACCAATTAGATATCACAGAAGAAAAGAAAAGTGAACTTGAAGCTGTAACCATGAAAAGTATCCAGAAGTGAAACACAAAGGAAAAGTAGAATAATTTGAAAAAGGAAGAATACTTCATCAGTAATTTGTGCCACCAATTCAAGAAATCCAATGTGTGTGCAATTGAGGTCACATGGGGAGAAGAGACAGTACAAAAAAAAAATTGAAGAAATAATGGCATGAACATATCCAAATTCTACAAAAAATACAAATATACATGTCTAAAGCAATCAACAGCAAGCACAAAAATTATTTCTAATATTGATCAATTTAAGTCAAAATTAAATTATTCAACAACAAGAGAAAAAATATTATTTGCAAGTAGATTTTGTTACATTAAATGTGTAAGCTATAATAATAAAAAATATATAAAAGTGACTAATTAAAAATTCCATAATTTTTTTTAATCAGAGAAAGGGGAAGAGAGAACAAATGCCAGAAGGGACAATACAAAGCTAATGGAAAGATGATAAATTTGAACCAAATCCTATTGATAATCATATTGCTGTAACTAGTCTAAATACACCAGTTATGTGATAGAAATTGCCCAATAAAGCAAAAACTAATAGAACTGCGATATGGCTTGGATGTTTAGCCCCTTCAAACTCATTGAAATCTGGCTCCAACATTGGAGGTGGGACCTGGTAGCATATGTTTAGGTCACCAGAGCAGATTCCTCATGAATGGCTGGGGCCTTCCCATGATAATGGTTCCCACTGGATTAGTTCACATGAGAGCGTCGTGTTTAAATGAGCTTGGCATCCCCTCCTCTCCCTCTTGCTCCTTCTCTAACCTGTGACATGCCTGTTCCCCCTTCACCTTCTAACTTGACTGTGAGTTCCCTAAAATGCTCACTAGAAACACATGTTGGTGTTTGCTTGTACGGTCTGCAGAAACACAAGCCAAATAAGCCTCTCTTCTTTATAAATTACTCAGTTTCTGAAATGTCTTCTATAGTAATGCAAAATGGACTAACACAACCTGCAAGGAGAAATAAATGAACCCGTAAGGACTGATAGTGATTCCATTACACTCCTCTTTAACTGATTCAACAAGTGGACAGAGTGTTACACATGGAAGATTTAGGAAGATTCAATCCTCTTCACTTAATTGACATTTATAGAACACTCAAACTAAAACAGAACAAAATATATTTTTAAGTGTGCATAAAATATTCCTGAAGATAGATCATATTCTTGGCCATAAAACAAGTCTCAATAAATGTAAAAGAATCTGAGTCATATATAAATGATCTTGGCCACCACAAAAGTAATTTAAAAGTCATAAGAAAAAAATAACTGAAATAATTAAATTAACATATATTGGAATAACTCATTTGTTGAAGTCATAAAGGGGTAAATTAAAAATATTTTAAAATGAATGACAAAAAATACAATGTATCAGGATTTCTGAGATGCCATTAAAGCAATAAACAGGGCAGAATTTATACCATTAAATGTTGATGTTAGAAAGAAGAAAGGATGTCAGTCAATAAATGACATTCCACCAGAAGCACTCAGAAAATGGAGAGAAAAATAAGTCTAAATAAGAGGTAAAATAGTGAAGATCAGAAGGAAATCACTGAGTTGAGACACTGAAAAGCAATTAAAAAATTAATTAAAAAATAGATTTGTTTCTTTAAGGTCAATAAAGTTGATAAATTTCTTTACTGGTCAGAAAAAACAGACAAAAATTATAGTAATAGGTAAGTGACTATAGACAGAGTTACCTATAGACAGAGACGATTTATTATAGATTCTATAGTTCTTAAATAATAAGAAAATATTATGAAAAAATTATACGTTGAATCTGAAAAATTAAATGAAAATTAAAAAATGGACTTAACATTTCAGACAAAGTACCTGAAAGATACATATTACAAAGCTCCCTCAAAGAGA
Organism: Galagoides demidoff; assembly: GCA_963574575.1. Lineage (NCBI taxonomy): Eukaryota > Metazoa > Chordata > Mammalia > Primates > Galagidae > Galagoides > Galagoides demidoff. The sequence goes on along the minus strand of CAUYQV010071538.1, from coordinate 36,265 downwards.
AATAAATAATCAAAATAGCCCCATAGTTATTAAATAATTTTAATTTACAAATAAAAAAATACCACAAATGCTAGGCAGAAATGGCTCCACTGATAATTTCTATTGAATTTTTATGAAAGAAATAATATATCACCTGGGCCTAATAAGCAAAAAAAAAAGGAAGACAGAAAGTATATCAATTCTACCAAACTATTTCAGAAAACTGAAAAAGCAGAAATATTTCAAAAATCACTCTATGAAGCTAGGAAATAACATAAGAAAACCACAGTTGATTATTTCTCAAGATTGTAGATGAAAAATTACATTAAAACATTAAATCCGAATCAAATTTATGTAAAAACTTGCTTATATCAAGAAAACATGGATGAAATAACATTAAAAACAATTTGTTGTAACTCACTATATTAGCAAACTGCAAAATAAAAAAAAATATTAATACCTCAGTAGATGCAGAAAAAGGATTTGACAAACTTCAATATGCATTACTGATAAGAAGACTCAGCAAATCAGGAATCAAAGAGAAAAATAATGATAAAAGATTGGATATTTGCTTTCTGATGGTTGGTAGAATTGGTATTATTTCCCTAAAGACAAAAACGAACATGCTCCCTCTCATCATTTCTACCCGATATTGCACTGGAAGTTCTGGCTGGCACATTTAGGCAAGAAAATAAAGGAAGCCCACTTATGTTGGAAGCAGGTAGCTTTGAAGGATATGAAATAATGAAGGATATGAAATAATAAATGATAAAACTGACAAGAGATGTGCATAGCTGTACACTGACAACTATCCTCACTGCTGCTACCGTACTACTGTGTGTCATATCATTGTCTAGAGCAATGCTGCTACACATAACAGGACAGCTGAGGGGCGGGCCTGCTGCCTCTGCCCTGGCAGTGTTGGTGCAGTGGCAGTGGCCAGAGGAACTAGCAGGCTGGAGGGTAGGCAGGGTCCCCTCTTTCCCCCTGCAGGAGATTCCAGTAGCTGGAGGGTCCACACAACTGCTGGGAAGACACCAGCACCTTAGGTTTCCCTCCCCTTGCACTTGTACCTGGGAAAGAAAGGGATTCTAGCCATTGGTTTGCTGAGTCCCAGCTAAATATAACTACAGAAGACCCTACAGAGTTATTAAATGTAACTACTGAGTCCCACTAAATGTAACTACAGAGGACCCTGCAAAACTAAATATATATAGATATATATATCCCTGGACAACGAGCCCCAGAGAGACAGAGAGGAGGCGAGAGAACTTTCTCCCCCCAACTTGTTTTGTTTCTCTCTGCCAGTAGCTCTGGTGTTTCTTTATTCTTTTATGTAAATAAACCCTGTTTTAATTGATTTGTGGTCCGTGGATTCATTCTTCTATTCACCAAGACCAAGGACCTACTGAAGATGAATCTCTGGGATCACTACTATTTAGATGTTTGACCTCTTCCAATCCTATGTTGAAATTTGATCCATGATGCTGAAGGTGAGGCCTTAGTGGGAAGTATTTGGTCATAGGAGCAAATTAATCAATAAAATGATGTTTTAGATATAACACAAAAAAGTACAGGCAAAAACAGACAAATGGGATAAATTTGCATGGCAAGAGAAACCATCATCAGGCAATCTACACAATGGGAGAAAATATTTGCAAACCATAGCATTAATGAGAGATTAATATCCAAAATATAAAAGGAACTGACAAATAACCAATGAAAAATTAGGCAAAAAATTTAAACATCTATCCAAAGAAGACATAAATAGCCAATAAGTATATGAAAAAGTACTCAACATCTCTGATCAGGGAAGTGCAGATCAAAATCCCAATAAGATATTACCTGATATTGTTAAGATGGCTATTGCAAAATACGATAAATGTTGGTGAAGGTATAAACTGGCACCTTAGTACACTGAAGGTAGAAATGTAAAATGGTACATTTTCTATGAAAAACAACAGAATGTTTCTTAAAAAATTTAAAAATAGAACTATCATATGAGCACACTATATTTCACACAACATGGAATTATATATTTTTCTTTTTCTACAATCTAGTGCCAATACTTCTCCACAAATCCTTTTGTAATTTTCATCAAGTACTGTCTAAAAGCCATTTCAAGTATATTTTGGTTTAATTACATGTACTTTAGATAAAACTCTGTTCCTCATAGCTGCATCCCCACTAACTAGCCCGTGACACTTCAGGCTATTTACCTCTTCTATGTACAGTTTTCTCAGCTGTGACAGAAGAATAGTAATAATACCAACCTATTGTTTAGTTAAATGTGTTAATGCTTGTGAAGAACCCATAATGAGCACTATATAAATGCTTGTAATTATTGCCATCGTGATTCTAATGAGAACACCCATTGAGATGTACCCTCCCCCAAACACTCTCAGCCCATGTGTTATGGACAATATTTTACCTCTTTGTCCAGTCAAGTATCTCAGGGCAAATAAAGGAAAACAACCCATTCTCATGACCAAAGAAATTGGCTTAGAAATGGAAACCAGACCATATCACCATCAGCGAAATATAATTAGAGTTTTTACAATCCTGCAAAAAAGGGGGGGGGAGGATCAGCTCTTTTGAATTATGTATCATCTGAGAGTATTTGCAGTTTCTAGTTCCTAAAGCCACCTTGTAGTAAAAGGCTTGATGATAGAAGCAACACTGAGGTATCAGAGCTAAGAATTAGAGAAATTAGCTCTTAATGACATTATTGAACTCAACATAGTGTGTACAATTCTGTCAAAGCAATGTTCCGAGTTCGTAAGCCAACAGAATTTCTCTCTCTATCTCCCTGATCCATTTATTTATGTAATCATTCATCTATACTTTCTTAAAAGGTATCTATTGCTTAAAACAGAAATACCTTCACTGATTCAGATATTCAGAAATGCAGTACTAACCATACATTCTAGTATCTAGATTATCCGGAATCAGATGGAAGGCAGAAAGTAACTTGTTAGTCTGGTCTGAACACTGAGAATCCTTTTCATATAGGAGAAAAACAAATAAATGCTTTTAGTTTTAGGGAAATCAGACCTTAGACAATTCAGTGGTCTAGCATCAGTTGATTATTTTAGGATACATTCAAGGTGTTGGAATATGTTGTTCACCTCCCATCACCTTCAGCGAGACTACATGAGAAATTGGCCTAGAGAGGAAAAACAAGGCAGTTTTAGGAAGATATCCACCTTCTGTCTCTTATAATTTGAGATAGGGGCGAATCAAATAATTGAGGTTGGAAGAATATAATTCTCTACCTTGACTAAAATTATTGTTAGCAGAGGCTAGGGGGTGGCATTACAGCAGGTTCTGGTAGAAACCTTATCTGTTAGCCAGGATGTGGCCAAGTATAACCTGTAGGTCAGAACTGGCCCTCAATCTGCTTGTTAATAACTGCAGTGGCCTAAGTTATTAATGCCTTTTACATTTTTAATGGTTAAAGTTAAACAAGATTATGCTTATGAGGCTTAAAAAGCCTAAAATATTTATTGTCTGGTCCTAGACATGACAAGTTTGCTGTTTCCTACAGGACTCTCCTACCTACCTCCTGTAAGGTTCTCTGTCAGATAAAGAGGACAATCAATCTTGCTGATTTAAATGGTATGCACCCATAATGGAAGGAATAGTTTAGTAGTTCTAACTTCAGTATATTTTTTTCTTATTCATTATAAGTCAAGGCCTGGGATTAGTAACATGTAAATGAAGGCTCTGGGATCCACAGAGTACTCAGGCCAACAGTGCTGCTTTCTGGGACATAAATATTTCTAGGAAAGTTTCTGCAATTAAAAGGCCCAAATAGATTTGATTTTGGGGTTTTTTTTTTGTTTGTTTTTGTTTTTTGGTTTTTAACCTCATTAATGGCTAGTGAAGTTTAAAATGTGGGAATCAATTGAAACCACATTACTCTTTAAAAGAAGATATAATGTAAAGAAAACTTCAAGTTTGCACAATAATATGTATCTGATTTCTCAAATAGGTGATGAAAGGGATGAGCATTTAGGGCATTTAAAGAGTGCAGGTCTCAGAAGAGACATTCTGCTGAAGGGTCACCTCCCACCTGGTCATGAACATTCCAGCCCTGCTGGCTCTCTGAGATCTTACACCCAGGACTCCAGACACCTGCTGGGTGAGAAACTAAGACCACCATGTGAAGAACATTTCTTCTCATTCCTACCTAGCTTTACAAGATGCCTACTGTAACCTGGTGACTACCATGGTGTCTTTTATGTCCACATTTTCCATATAGATACACACATTTCAGCATTTTGATTGTTCAGAATCTGAGTATGGATCCCTTTGTTTTTATCCCAGTTGGAGTTTTTGGATGTGGAGCTTACAGGTGTGTAAATGAATGTGTTTTATCATATTGGGGAAGTTTTCAGCCATTATTTCTTCCAAAACTTTTCTGCCTTTGCTTCTCTCTCTTCTTGTATTCCTACTCCATGTCTGTTAGGATGCTTAGTAAGTCACACAGTTCTTTGAGTCAATGTTTATTTTCTTTCTTCTTTTTTCTCTCTGTTCATCACATTTTATAATATTTACCTATCTTCCAATTCACTGATTCTTTTTTTCCTGCCAGCAAAACTTCATTCCTTAGGTTTGTTAGTTGATTTTTCATTTCTGTTATTGTACTTTTCAACTCCAAAATTTCCACTAGTTTTCAAAAAATGATTTCTGTTTTCATTGATATACTTTATTTCATGAGACATTGCCATCGCATTTTCTACTTCTTTAAACATATTTGTAAGATGTTCTTGATGTTTTTGCTAAGTTCGACATCTGGCCTTCACAAACACAGCTTCTGTTGCTTGACATTTTTTTCCCCTGTGTGTGAATCACATTTTCCTAATCTTTTTCCTCTCTCTGTCACTTGCTCTGTTTCCCTCTGTGAATGTGAGTCTCTTCAAAACCAAACATTTAAGATAAAATATTGGTGAAACACAGAATACTCACACATATTTTGATGTTATTGTTTGCGTATTTATGTGTTTGGCTAGAATCTCTCTATTTCCTCTGCAAGGTGCAGCCTCTGATGTCACTCCTGAGAGTGTGCAGCCCTGGTTATGTATAGAGCCACCCTGACCCTTCTGATTCCTTGGGATGCTAGTGGTTTCAGCTGTCTCATTTTGACTTTCTTTCTCTTATCTCCCCATTAAGATTCAAACCAGTTGCCTCTGTTAGTATCAGATCCAGCCATTAGCTTCTTCTAATTGCTAGCTTATTCTTCCATTGTTTTTGACAACTCTGTGGAACAGAGTTTTTTCTATATTCTGATCTAATCGCATTCCAGCTTTCTTGCAGAGGAAGTCTTCCTGGCTTTTTATTAACACCGGAAGGTTTCCTCTTAGCTGTTCTTAGGTTTACCCTAGTTTTCCATGTTAGACTTAGTTTGTTTGCTGTTTCATTTGTTGCCATCATGGAGCAACCCTCCTTCTCCTAATGTTTCACTACCACATCTTATTTTTTTTTTCCAGCAGTGCCCTTAGGCTTTAATGTTCTCACAATCTGTTCCAATTAAAATCAATCCCTTGGGGAAAACTAAAGACTTTTTTGTTCTTGCAACTTGCATCTTTCTCTGGACAGAAACTTTGTCAGTTTCCTTTAGCTGTGGATAGTGACAGCAGCTCCCTTCTCTGTCACTCCTGTGGCATGAGTAGGATACTAGTGGAAATGAAAACCCTTTTTCTGTTAGACTTGCCTGTTTTGGTGTCCAACCATGGCCTTGAGAATGAGTTAGGGCGACAGCACATAGGAGTCAGTACTCTTTGACTGCTATACATGAATTTGGGTCATGGGCTAAATACTACAGATTCTTACTGTTTGTTCTTAGATTTTATAACTTTTTCAAAATAAAGTTTTCCTTATATGCTATATGACTTTGGGATAATTTCTAAGATGTGAAATAGGTGATTTTGTATTAAAAAAATAATTTTCACCTGTTTATGGTTGTTTTGCTGGAGACTGTCCCCAGAGCAACTTAATCAACAATCTAGAAGTCACAGTCTCTAGACATGATGTTTTAAACTGTAGCAGTGATGTTTCCTGCTTGAAGTTAAACTATTGTCCACCTCTTACATAGGACATGAAGGAAGAAGAAACGTATCTTAGAATTTTCAAAACTGGTATCAAAATGAGCTACTGCTCAACTCTAAAACTATTTACTTCTTGGTTAATTGTAATGAATTAATTAAATATTCTTTGTTTAAGCCACTTTTAGCTGGGTATTCTATAATATTTCTTGCTGTCAAAAGTAGTCTAACTGATAAAGATACTTTGATGGTTCAAAGATGGTGAAAACCAAGCCCAAGAGTACCTTAAGCAGAATGCAGTGTGGGAAACTAGGCTTGGGAGAATCAAGAAAGATGCCATAACAACTATGAGGAAGTCACTAATGACAAGGATCATATCAAAGCAGGTCAACTATTATCCACAATTCAGGGTGCTTCTTTGTTGATTCTATTCATAATTTTGTAAGAATTTTAATTTCTTCCAAAAGCTATAATATGTTATAAATCAAGTGTAAGCTGATTCCACTTGCCTTACTTTAAATATCTCTTAACTAAGAGTAATTCCAGATCACAATTTTTCACTTTTATTGCAGATATCATAGCTGTCAAATTATAATTAGCTCCTTTACATAGCTAGACTCTCTGTAATAAAGTAATATAATGACAATAAAGTGAGCAACTTCTTTCTTATATGAAACACTGAAAAACAAAATTAAAATTGATTTTAAATTTATACAAAAGCATTGTGATATATGTAACATACATGTAACATATTTTCTTACTTGATTTGATGGAAACAAATGTGAAAATTTTTATTATACTGAATACTTTTTTTCAGATACTAAGGGATTATATTTCTGAATGCTTTTTTAGAAATCTGTTGATCCTTTTCCAATTAAAAGAAGGATAAAAGTTATCTATTATTTAATTTATGATGATCTACAGCATCTGTGTCTGTTATAATTCTTGTTTAATTTTTGCAAATGAGCTCAGAGGTTGCCCTAGTAGTGCATTTTTATAAGTGTTAAAAATAAATATAAAAAAAAAGTACTAAATTTTTTTATTGTTTTCCACCTCTCTTTAATTTATTTATCAGAACCATGCCCTATGGTCTTCCACAAAGCCTTTTTGAAAAGCATTAATTGCATAAGCACAATGAAAAAAGCACATTGGGGAAATATTTTGTGGTTCTTTAAATGAGTGCATACAATTATAAAATGTATTCATTCATATGAATGTTAAAAATATCACAATGTCGTTCTTATTGATATTTAAATTAAATTGATTCAGTGAAAATGAAAATTAGAAATAGTCATTCATAAAAAATGATAAACCCAAACAAAAAAGAATTTACATGAACTTGAAAATACTAAGTATATTTTATTAAATCTAATTCTTTAAAATCCTGACAATAACTTCAAAAAGTAATGTGCTAACATTTTTGACTGCTTAATATATGTTTGTTGACTATTTTTCTTAGTTGCTATAAAATTGTCATGTCTAAGAATTTATATATTTACATATAAAGTTCATTATTATGAATATTTAAGAAGAAATCCTTTACTGTTAAATGGGGGAAAAGTATTTTTTACAAAACTGACCATCCAGAATTCAAAATAAGTGTTAAAATTCCACATATTTCACTGGAGTTGCTTTTAGCTAAATCTGTTTTATCTCATTTGGGTGACAATTAAAATAGTTGTCAGTCAAAATATAAAAGTTTCATTACTACTTTTTTTAGAAAAAGAAGGAAGTTTAGAAAAAGGAGTAGGATGGATGAGTAGAGATGCATCAAGCTCACCACTAACCCCAAATGACCAAAACAACTGTAAAAAACTAAAATTTGACTATAGTTTCTGAAGGGCAGAGCTCTTTAGAGCAACAGGGGATTAGTAGAATCTCTATGGAGCACAGAAACGCAGGAGAACACATTGCCTCTGTCACACCATCTCTCTCACTAGGATTTACTTGGAGCCAGGAGGAAAAAAGTAAACAAGAAGCCACCAGCCCCCACCCCCATCATCACTGTAGATGTCTTGAGTCCTTGCTACAGGAGATTCTTCAGTCCTTGCAGGTCTTGAGCCCAATTTAGGGAATTCTAAAAATAGACAGAGGAAAAATGACAAGTTACATACAAAGGAATCTCCATTAGACTACCAGCAGATTTTTCAGCAGAAACATTGTAGGCCAGGAGAAAATCACATGACTAAAAAAAAAAAAACACTGCCAATAAAGAATATTGCAATCAGAAAAGCTATGGTTCAGAAAAAAGAGAAAAAAAAATCCTTCTCAAACAAGGAAAGATGAGGGAATTCTCCAACACTCCTTTACTGACCATTGATTTACAATAAATAATTATGAGAGTTCTACAACAGAAAGTAAAAGTCCAATAATAACTATCACAAAAATACATAAAAATATTAAACTCAGTAGAAGAGGTAAAATCATAATCAGAATTATAATACTGCAGTAATATAATGGTGCTACCTATATCTTTTAAATTTCCAATATGAATATTAAAAGTCAAAGTGGTCAAAAATAGCAGCTACATAAGTTGTTGAAGACCACATAATATATAAAGATTTAAAGCAAGGCAAAAAGTATTGTGGGCAAGAGAGTAAAATCTAGAGTATTTTTATATGACCAAGTTAAGTTTTTACCAGCTTAAAATATTCTATTATAACTATAAGATTCTTTTTTTTTTTTCACAAGATTCTTCACATTAGACTTATGGTAACTAAAAAGAAAGAAATTGTAGCAGATATAAAGATGAGAAGAAGAAAGGAAGCAAGTATCAACACCAGAAAAAAAATCACAAGGTTAGAAAAAATAAAGCATGAAGAAAGAAAAAAATGATCTATAAAATATCCTGAAGACATTTAACAAAATGGAGGAGTGAGTGCTTAACTATCAACATAAACTTGAATAGAAATAAATTAAATTCTTCAGTTTAAATTTATAATTGGCTAAATGGATAAAAAATACAATCCCACCATTTGCTGCTTATAAGAGACTCACTATACCCATAAACACAACAGAGACTGAAATTCAGGAATGGAAAAGATATTTCATTCAAAAGAAAATAAAATTGAATGGAAGCAGCTCTACTGCTATCAAATAAAAATTAACTTCAACTCAAGAGAACAGAATAAATAATGCAGAAATAAATCCACATACTCATTTCTGTGATGAACTTATCTTCACCAAAGTTGCCAAAATATACTTTGGGGAAAAGACAATCTCTTCAAAAACTGGTGGTGAGAAAAAGGGATATACATATCCAGAAGAATGAAATTAGACCCTCTTCCCACACACAAAAATCAAATAAAAATGCTTAAAGAATTAAATCTAAAACCTTAAGCTACAAATCACTATAAGTTTTGGGAAACATTCTAGGACATTGGTAGAGGAACGGGTATCTTGAGCAATTCTCTGAAAGTACAAGCAACCAAAGCAGAATTAAACAAATGTGAGCAAGTTAAACACCTTCAGGACAGCAAGGGTAACAATTCACATGGTAAAGACATAATCCACAGAATGGGAGAAAATATTTGCAAATTCTTCATCTGACAAGATATTAAAAACTGGAACATATAAGGAACTCCAACAACTCAATAGGAAAAAAATCCAATTAAAAATAGGTAAATAATCTGAATAAACATTTCTTGAAAGAAAACATAAAAATGGCATAAAGTATATGAAAAAATGTTCAATATGACTAGTCATCAAAAAAATGCAAATTAAATTACAAAGAGATATCAACCGAAAAGGCAATAACAAATGCTGGTGAGAATATGGATTAAGGGGAAACTTCACACACTGTTTTAATTAAATTAGTGTAACCGGTATTTAAAACAGTATGGAAGATTTTCAAAATACTAAAAATAGAACTACCACATGATCTAGTAATCCCACTAGTTGTCATACAGTATATCCAAAAGAATGGAAATCAGTATGTTGAAAAGCCATTGGCACTCATGTGTTTACTGCAGCACTATTCACAACAGTCACAATCTGTCATCAATCTAATTGTTCATGTATGGATGAATATGATAAGAAATTGTACAGTGGAGTATTATGTGTGTATAGATATTAAAAATGAAATCCTGCCAATTGTAACATGGATGGGACTAAAAAACATTATGTTAAGTGAAATAATCCAAGCACGGAAAGACAAAGTATATACATTCTCATTCATAATGAGAGAGTTAAATATTAAAACAATTGATCTTGGGCAGAACCCGTGGCTCAAGAAGTAGGATGCTGGCCCCATATACTGGAGATGGCAGGTTCAAACCCAGCCCCAGCCAAAACTGAAAAAACAAACAAACAAACAATTGATCTCATGGAGACAGAGAATAAAATAATGGTTACCACTGACTGAGAAGGGGAGGGACAACGAGAAGACAAAATGGAAAAAGATACAGTTAGATTTTTAAAAAGTTTAGTCGTTCTCCTAATTTTCTATGAAAAAATTTATCTCTCTCCCTTTATTTAGTGTTATCTTCTCCTTCCAGTGAATACAGTTACTGGGCTTGAGTTTACCTTCCATCTCTTCTGTCTATGTTCTTATAGACATATTTTTAATAGCTTGTTTTCCATTGAAAAATCTTAAAATAGATTTGTCTCTGTTAGTTTCTTTGGTTGAGTCTTTTTGTTCTTTACCCACTGCACAATTAAGTTTCCTTTCATGACATAAATTTACTTCTTTATTTTCTGCCTAAAAACAAAATCTTCAAGATTATTTTATTTTATATATAATGCAAATTTCCCCCAAGTTATTAGCTACATTCTTCTTCAGCCTCCATTCACAAAATCCCATATAGCCTTGCCACCATTCTATAGAGTGTTTAATGAATTACCATAGTCTTCTCCAATTCAATTATAGAAATCACTGGGTTATGTAAACATATTCACTCAGGCTGTCCTGGCTCACTATGTATGTGGCCTATTGTCTGGTTGCAGACCTCTGTCCTGCTTGTCCTCTGTAGTATGTCACCTACACTGTCTTGAATCCAGATTCTCAGGCTACAGTTGCTCTACCCCATGTTTCTTTGGCTCAGGTGTAGTCATAACTTCTTTTCTCCATATTATACATAGTAAAAGCTAAACCTAGGTTATATAAACAGTTAACAAATCTACCTGAAATCTAATGCATTTTAAAAATTTAATGACATCATAGATAAATTTACAAATGATGCTATTAAAAGTGCTATTCTCCTATTCCAAAAGTCCAAGCTCTTTACAATGCTCCACTAATAAGGGCCTCCATGTCTAGTTCCTAGCTTGCCACAGTCTGTTTGCTCTTAATTTAGGACCATCTCTACCAGCAGTTCTCAACTTCGGGGTCATGTCCCCTTTGTAACAATGAAAATACATCCTGTGTTTCAGACATTTACATGATTCATAACAATAGCAAAATTATAGTTATGAAGTAGCAATGAAAATAATTTTATGGTTGGGGGTCACAATAGCATGAGGAACTGTATTAAAGGGTCCAGGCATTAGGAGGCATTAGGAAGGTTGAGAACCAATGTCTAAGCACTTGTACAGAAGCTAACAGAAGTAATTGTGTACTTGACAATGAAAATGATTTTCATCTCTTCTAGTTGAAGTCTAGTTTTCTTCTAATTCTCCTAAAAATATCCCTCTTCACATGTTACCAGTGCCTTCTGCTTCCAGAGGAAACTGTCCACTATCCTAAGGTGTCACCTCACTTCCAACCATCAATACAATATTATATCAAATATATTCATGTATACCATGAATATCTTCTGTTTTTATTTTTCAATTAAAAATAAATGAAAATAGAAAATAAAAGCACAGTAAACAATTTTATAATCCAAAAGCCAATTGTATTGATGTAATTATATTCTTTGCCTTCTTTATGAGTTTAAATACATTTATAGTGATTAAGCTTTATGAATGTGAAAAAATAATCAATATAATAAAGGGAAGAAGGTCAATTCTTCCCCCATTCTGGCTGATTCTTTCTTGAATAACACTCTCACACACAGGACATCAAAAATCAGTATGTTTTCATTTCTCTTATTGGCTTCTTCCACTTTTAGAGAGAAAGTGGGGATTACAAGCTGGGAATGTGGCTCATATGGAAAAATGACTAAAGGTGTCATTCTCACAGTCAATCAGAGACAGTCATGAAGTACACATTCTCAGTGAGAACTTTTGCCAGTTCTTGGGATGTAGCAGTGAACAGAATTTAAGAAGATAATCAGCTCCAGTCCAGCTCATATTCTGATGCTGAGTGGAAGACAGTGAATGTCTATAAACGTTTGAGCTTGTTAGAAGCTAATGAGTGGTATGGAGGGAAAGAGAGCAGAGTAGAGTACAGCAGGGTATAAGGAGTGCTCAAATTGATATCATTTTAAATAGAATAGTCAGACTAGGCCTTATTTGGTGAAATTATTTTTGAGGAAGTATTTGGAAGAGTTGAGGAGAGACATAGTAGTGGATATCTAGGTACAGAGCTTTCCAAGAAGTAGGTATATGATTTGCAAGATAAAGATCCTGAGGTATCTGGAAAACAGAAATTTAATGTAATTGTAAATGAAGAAGAGGGAGGGAGATGCATTCAAAGACACAAGAGTCACAGGATGTGGGACGTACAAACTACTTTAGGCCTTTTACTTTTATTTTCAGTGAAATAAAATGCCAAATTTTGAGAAGAGACATAATCTGACATAGAGTTTTCATGAATCACTTTCATTGTTCTGTTGAGATTGAACTGTAGCAGAGTAAGGGTCTAGGTTCCAAGAGGAGCTGGGAAACCCTTACAGTGATCTCACCAAGAAATGGCGAAGGCCAGAGCCAGGGGAGGGGCAATAAATAGGTATTTCCAAGGTTGGAACAAGTCAGATGTGAATTAATCTGAGATAAAGAGCACTCCAGGATCACTCAAGGTTTTTTGGGTGAACCATTAGGAAGCATGATCGTCACTAACTGGGAGACTCATTTTGGATATGATAATTGTGACATCCCTAATAGACACCATGGTGTGATTCTCAGGCAACTGAAAACAGTTTGCAGCTTGGAAGAAGGTGTGCAGACACATGAGAGTATTTAATCTCACAAGACTGGACAAGACTATCAGGAGATGAGAGGGAAGAGAAAGCAGATTTTATTTATTTTTATTTATTTATTGATTTATTTTTTGCAGTTTTGGCTGGGGGTGGACTTGAACCCGCTCTCCTTAGTATATGGGGCTGGTGCCCTATTCCTTGAGCCACAGGCGCTGCCCAAGAAAGCAGATTTTAAAACAGCACAAGGAAAGATCTGAAACATTTGAATATTGAAAGTTGGTGAAAAATAGGAGCCAGCGAATGAGACTGAGGAGTGACCAGGGGTACAGAAGTAAAGCCACAAGAGAATTGATATCCTCACGTCAAGGAAAGAAAGTATATCAAGTTGCAGACAATGATCATCTGCAGCAGTGCTGCTGAGAGGTCAGCTATTGATAATTTGAGTAATGACAAGTAACCATTGATTTCAGCTGCGTGGAGAGTTTTCTTATCCTTGATGAGAGTTGTTTTGATGGAATAGTGGAAATATTTTAAGAGCAAATGAAAGATGAATTGGATGCCAAAACCATAAATACCATTTTCTAAGATTTTTACTGCAATATGAGGCAAAAGAACAATTGCACATATATATATACTTCCTAAAAATGAAAATAATTTTTAGAGACTTGTGTGGTCTATAAAAAACATTTTCTAAAATAAATAAATACGTTTTTTCAGAAATGCAAGCCTGCCACTAATGGAACCAACATTTTTCTACTTTATTATAGAGAGCATTTTATCTTTTTGAAACAACAACCCCAACTCCAAACTTTTTTTTCCATTCCCAAATAATATTATTGCGTCACATTTATATTAATAAAGGTCTATTTAGTGGATTTGGGTGATTGGAGCATAAGAAGATTAACTTATTTTAAAGGCAAATTAAAACTTCTGTTTTTACAGGACTAACAACTTTTCAAAATTTTTAAAACATGAATTTTTAAACAGTCCATTCTCATAAAAAAATTAGGATATTTGTCAATGTTTACATGGAAACTTTTCTTGGGTGCTGTGTTAGCTGCTGGTCACCCTGTATGCTTTTGTTATCCCCTGTGTCCTCTCTGTAAAAAACTATGACCATGTGGGGTCTCACCAATTCAAGGCTTAGCTTGTTGGGGTGTTACGGGAAACACCTAATAAGGCAAAATCAGAGGTAGATGGAACCATGAGCTGAGCAGGAGGCCAAATCAATTAAGTAACTCAAATCTGTAAAGTAATAGGATGAGGAGCTGATATCAAAACTAGTGTGAACATTAGGAATCTAACATAAAGACTGTTGTAAGTACATTAATAGTTAGAGAGGGGGTGGAGAAGGTTAAGGTAGGAAATTGTCGCTGGCTTTGTTATTACGTCAGCAAGGACATATTTATGGGCAGATTGAACTAGAATTCAATGTAGATTTTTCATTCAAAATTGAATTGTTCCTCACATTGTAAGATTTGTGGTAAACACAGGATGCAGGTGTGGAGAAGACAGACCTTATTATTCCATTAGCATATATTGGAAACCTACCATGTGTTAGAGATATACAGTGAGTAAATTCTAGCCTCTGATGTTGATGAGCTTGTAATCCACAATACAAAACATACAAATACACAAATGACAACACAAACAAAACACATATCAACCAACTACACTTTTAGGCACATAGGGAAAAGGCTGGCACTGGTAAATATTTCATTTTGAGGTTGGCAAGAGAAAAAAATTGCCAATGTAGCCAGATCAAATATGTTCTTTGATAGGGGCATTGTACAGAAAAGAAAAGGGTTAGCTAATCCTTGTCAAAGTGGATATACAAAAGGAAAGTCTAAAGATCTTTGGAACTCTTATTCTAGTTGTCTAAGCGATTAATCAGGTAGGGAACTTATTTCTTAACATAAGACTGCCCAAGGAATCACTGGCCATAAAAATAAAAAACTAAAAGTAACTGCTTGCAGAGACAAGCAGACGTAGAGAAAACTGCTGAACCAATTATACAATTAGCTGAAGATAATTGCAAAAACAGACACAAATACACACATAAGCAAAACCCTGTAGGCAAAAAACAAAATAACTTCCCCTAGCAAAAACATTTCTGAATATAATTAATCATTCCAGTCTCTCTAAGGCTTCGGTCATTCTAAGTAACAATATAATCCTAGGCATGGGATTCTTCTAAACAATCATGGAATTTCTCAAATGTAAAACACTGGCTAGCTATAATGAGTCACGTGATTCCTCAAAGATCCAGAAATTCTTCTGACATAAAACACTGACTAGAAGCCTATTATATTTTCTCCGGCTTTCCTGCTAGAGACCCATAATGTTAAACCACTTTTGTAGACTTTCACCCTGAGGAGTGATTACCTCCTGACCAAAACCATATGTACAAATTCATAACTTGGATTGTCTGAAATTTTGCAGGACAAACATTCTTAAAATGGCCAGAACTTTATGATAAACAAGAGCTCCAGAATTAACTGAGTGTTCAGAATATCAGAAAAACCTTATTGGTTAATCATGGTGTCGAAAAGGTGGAGGAACACTAGTAATCTCAGGATAAGTTTGTTGTGACATTTCTTATTTAGTTACAACCCTGCTTTACCTGAATGGGTTCTCATGATGTGAGCACATTTTTTATAGGGTGTCCACAATTATTTTTCAAAAAATTATTTGTGCATGGCAAAGGTTATATCCCACTGAAAGGGGAGAGACCTACAAATACCTTCTTCTAGATCCCTTGTTGTAAAGGACATTTTATAAGAAAAAGAGAGAGAGATAATTAGATTGGAGACAAGAAAAAAGAAAAAACGGTAGATTATCCTTGTCAGTCTAAAGTCTGCTGGATGGGTGAATCATTAATTTCCTATTAGGTCATAATGTCATTGAATCATTTAGCCCTATCAGAGAATCAAACATTTTTACCAGAAATGCTAATCTCTTCCAAGAAAGAAGTCTGCAAATTAGAATCCATTAAAAAGTTCTAAGAGAAATGAAATTCAAGTAACTTTTCCTTCACAGTGGTAAGTACACAAGTATTTTTTTTTATTACCTATTTATTGAATCTATGTTCTCTGTCAGGAAATGGTGATGCAGGGGAAACTTGGCAGAAAAATTGATGTGGGTGCAAGTTGGGGAGAAGACTGTCACATAAAGTATCCAAGACGTTCCAACTTAAGCTAAATTCTAGTAGAACAAGCCATAAAAATATTCAAGAAAGAACAGCACTGTCAGTGGAAAAGTATGGCAAAAGTCCTGTGAGATGAATTTGAGAACCAGAGGCCAATCTGACTGGAAGGCAAAGAGCCTCGGCTAGACCTACAAATCGCTCAGATCCCCATGACCCGGGGCTGCCGGCTTGTTGAATTATTCTAAAAGCAATAAAGCCATGGAAAGCAGCAGTTTTATGCAAGATGACTTGTTGACAATAATTCGACTTTATTTTTTAATTGATTGACCTATACCTTTTCCTGCTTCATTGACAAACATTTGGTGCCCCTGGTGCCTTCTCGCAGGCAAGTCTTCAAATGCTGACTTTTCCTGGGGAGTAACTGTAAATTCTTTTAAAGGATCTGCAGAGTTTGTCCACCACAGTTTTCAGATATCTAGGGAATCTACTTCCAGCTTAAAACTTCAACCCTGTCCTCTGACCCCCAAACTCCAACTCTTTCTTATATTTCCTAAAGCTGGACAAGCATGGTGGATGTTTAGCAGAGAACTTCACTTTGTGTCCCTGGGACATGTATATATATATTTTTCCATAGCAGAGAAAAGTCATTGCAACTCTCATTACTTTGACAAACTCTTGACTCATAAGACTTGGTAAAGGGAGCTGGGTGGAAAAATTGATAGTAGTAATGCCAGTGCTGCAGTGCTTCATAAACCCTTAGCCAGTAGACTCAATTGTTGGGTACTCTTTTCAAGTTTGTGGCCTCTGGGCCATTGTGCTTTTTCTAAGTCAATAGGGTCTCTTAAATATCTTGTTACTGTTGAAAAGTTCATTTTGTTGGATGCATGAAGAATGTCTGTGAAGAGGGTGGGGAAAGAAAGGCAGCATGGCCAAGGCAAAAATCCAGGGGAGGTGGTGGCAACTTGACCTGGCTTGCAATGGTCATTCCATCAAAATCATTCATGAGCAGTTACTTTATGGTGAGCCTTTTTTAAAAGCACTAACAATTTGAAAATGAACAGCAAAGATAGAAGGCTTGCTCTCCAGGAGCAGCATTCCAGCTGGGAGATTTGGACACTAGATTTGGACCCTGTTTGGGATCTGAACAATGGTGTGTAGATGGTCTTGCCATTAACTGTAAAAGGTAATACATCAGTGAACACTAATCTTTATGGTAAATTAAGAGTTCCATTTGGAATGTATTAAATGTGAGATCTGTGAGACATCCAAATAAAAATATCAAAGGGATATTCAGAACAAAAATTCTGTATCTCAGAGAATTTTCATCATGTGTATGGAAATGTGATCACACAGAGACAGAATGAAGAGAAAGAGAACTTTACTAGTAGTTAAAAACACAGTACAGGATCCTTAGGAAAGTCCACTAATAATATACCTTGATGGAGATGCATCTTTCCTTTTTCCCTAAAGTTTGTGATTGGTCTTTCTTCAAGTTTCCCCTTTCCTTCAGAGAAGCTCTTTCTTAACATACACCTTGGGAAAGCAGAATAAAAAGGATATTCCTGACTAAGAGTCTAGAAGCTAAGCTGGAAAAGAGAAAGTGATGGGGCCAGCCTGTGTCTATGGAGCATTAAATGTAGCTGGAACTGAAAGATTCTGGGGAGGGGGACAGCTTAGTAAGCACAGACTCAAGCTCAAGGTTAAATCTTGTTGGGCAGGATGAATAATAAAGTATTAGTTAATACTGAATACATTGACCTGTGGGGATAAACAAAACAAAAAGCAGAGCTGGTAGAGGGTCAGTAAGCAGCAGAGTTGAACAGATGTCCTGAGGCCCAGATGAAAAGATGCTCCATTCTGAGGAGCCATTATGCAGAACCTACGTGTGGGGAGAGGGCTGTGAGGAGGACAGAACCACGTGTAGAAAGAACATGACCAAATGGTGGAAAGCAATGCAGTTTAGTGTTCCCTTATTACACAGACATTTTCTTTGGTTGGGTTGTTTCTGGACATAGTCCCATCATGTTCGTATCTATAAATTGCATCACATGGAAAACCAAAAGCTTAACAAGAAGTAAAAATAATAATACAAAAAAGAAAGGAAGATGTGGGTGGCATCAGATGAAGAGCCCACATCCAGTGAGTTCAACCATGCACTAGTGCAGTGTTGGTGATGGAAGGAAGATTCCAAGGACCTTTAGATTACAGGGATGGCTTTGACAGGAAAAAATAAATAAATCAAAACAGGTTGCTGTTTGGGGAGTAAGGAAGGGGTTAAAACTAGTTGTTTTGAGACCAAAAAAGAAAAAGCTCCAAAATTTAACCAAAAATTAAAAAACCTTCTATTTAGAAATATCTCTTGAGGAGAGTAATATTTATGCAGATATTTTTCACAGCTTCAGAAATGCATGGCTGGGTGCAGTTAAGCTGTGTCTAATCAGACACTGTCTTAAGGCTGCAAAGAGAGCAAATGGACCCTGATACAACCCACTGCTTGTTGAATGTCTGTTCTATTGTTTTGGATGAACAAATCGATTCAATTATTTTCATTCCTTCACCAAATACTTAAAGCATGTCCCTCCACCAGCGCAGTTGGGATGAGGGTTAGTCAGTTAAGCAAACAATTTGGTTGAAACAGAAGATCTTTTGATAAAGATGATGCTGTCTTAAAGCACTTTTTAGTTCTTTTATCTGATCCTAATTCAAGAAGTTTTTGGTGTTTAGTTTTGATGGGGGGGGGATTGTTTGTTTAGTGACTTGGTTTTGAGATTTTTCCCAAATTATTAAAATTAATTAAAATAAACCTCTTTTTCATCATTAGATGTCATGTATTTATTTAACCCCATTGCAATATCAAGTACTTTCTGGAGAAAGCAACTTACTGGCTAAGCAGGATGTGACTGCAGCTGTGTGAAGGAGCCGCCTGCTACCTGCTGGCTGCACTGTACTGTTGGCCCTGGTCAGCATGCTGTAAACTAGGGAGTGAGAGCAGTGGTTAATCTGACAGGTCGTATCAATGGAATTTGCTTAAGAGAGATTCCACTGTATTTATGTATTCTAGGATATGTGCTAGTACATAGCAACAGTTGTAAATAGCTTAAGTGGAGCAATTAAATGACCCCTTTCTTCATTCCAAACACACATCAACACCAGCACTGGAGTCACTGTGAGGCCAGGAGAGGGAGGGAATACTGGGAGGAAATGAGAATGTGAAAGGTAACTGAGGAGACTAAAAAGTCGATTAAAAAGCAAAAGATGCTTTGCAGAAGGTACACAATAACAAAATGCATTCAAGAAGTGTTGGAAGAGAGGGAACAGCCAGCTTCTTGCTCTCTCTTCTAGAATCTCTAACTTTGATCCATCATTAAATCCTGTATCTCTTCTTAGTACCACCCTTTATGGTTCTTAGCACTAGAACACTGACCAATAAATGAAATATTCTTATGTATATTTGCCTGGGGCCTAGATTCTTAGAATTCTAGCTGCACTCACAAGTGGAATATTCTCATCAGCACAATTTTTCTTTCAAAAAGGACTCATTCTCTAATTTCCACCTACCAGACAATGTGGTAAGTACAAAAGAAAGATGTAAAGAAGAAAAACAGAAGAGCAAATGGAATCCCAAAGAGAGACAGACACTTTTTCCACCTGCCCCTACAATTGTCTCATGTGGCACCTCAGACATTTGTTTCCCAATGAACCTGTCCAGACTCCTACACTGACAAATTGCTTTCATAATTGAATAGTATGGATTTAGAATTTGGTAAATGATTATAAAAATGTCTCAAAAAGAACATTTTTAAAAGCTACTTTTTAAAGTATGGTTGAAAAAAATTGCTTTGGCAAATCATGGGTGGGAGAAATTAAAATTTGAATTAGCATTCAAAATAAGCATGGGCCTGATCACATTTTCTTAAATTTTCTGCTTTTGCTCTAATACAGTTTAAATTCTCAGGGTAGTTTTTAGCTTCATTTGTATTATATGTGTGTGGATATTCATTCACGAATGTACTTTTACCCTCACTGCTCCAACATACCTTACATAATGCATCTTATTCAAAACAAGGTTGAACCTTTAAGGGAATGGAGGTAGAGGAGATATAAACACTGAGGGGGAAAGCCAGCACTCAGAAACAGAGATTATGGGTCTTTTTAGAGTCGTTAATAGTAATAGTTGAAGTGAACTTTACCATTAAGCAACCTGATACCAAAATCAAGGAAGAAACATGATTGGCTTCAAAATTGATAGTCTGTTTAATACATCACAAAAAATGTATAAGGAATTTTGGCAAAGCCCACACTCCCTTTGCCAAGAAGAAAAGTGAGAGACATTTTAAAAAACATTTCTCAAAGTCAAGTATATCAAGAAGGACTCTAAGGTTCCAAAATTAAAGGTTAATAATCAGATCCACCTCTCATATAAACAGAAAGAAATGGAGGGAGACTACTGAGCACATTCAGAGATTAGTGATATTATCCACATTTTTTAAAGTGATGAAACAAAGGTTGCAACTTTTCTGAATTAATGTGTCCATTAAGTGAGAGTAGCATAAATGGTCTGACTTCAAAAGCCATGTTTTTCTCAATATAACATGTTTCCTCTTCATAGGAGATAATTAAAAAAGGCACAGACACCAACTTTTCAAAGTTCTCTTATCTAATGAATTATTTATTACTCTTCTTTTTCTAATATCATGAAGCACTCTTTCCTCTCTTTCACTAAGATGTTCCTTTTGCTTAAGAAATTGGTTTTGTAATTAAAAATTAAAATAAGCATAAAGACATGAAAAATCTTTGTATTAAAGGCTATTTTCTCAATTGAAATTTAGTGCCCTTTTGGATGTTGTTTCATGTTTTAATGCTCTGAATTTTAAACCAAAGTTCAGTCTTTGGTGGTTGGGATTTATAAACTGCCAAATACTTCTAAGGGAAAAATGCATTTCAAAAGCCTAGGGGGAAAAGGGACTCACTTTGCTTTCTTGACATCAAACAGGCCTTGTAAAACAACACATTGATCAGTTAAATACAAATGAACTAGAATCATATGGATATAATTCTCTTAAATTAAATTTCCTTTAAAATAGGGATGGAATTAAACATAAAAAAGGAGAGGTTCACAAAGTCAAGCTTTTTTCGTTTGACATATGTCTGCACAGCCTTAAACCCTAAAAGAATAAATCGCAGCACTATTAAATATGTGACATACTGTGCTATTTAATACATAACTGATATTTTATTGTTCATTATATTGACCATGGGGAAATTTTATTTAGAAAAATATCTCAAAGTAGTTATGATTTCCCTCTTTATTTTATTAGACAATTTAATTTCTGGTTTTCTTATGTTTCAGGAATTGAGAGGAAATAGGGGTAAGCCCAAGGCGAGAGGGTAAGGATAAGTCTCTCAGGTTGTTGTTCCCAAAAAGTCAATGAAAGCAAAAACCTACCGCTTGGTGAGTATCCCCAAAGTGTGGAGGGAAACTATTTGGAGATACATACGGAGAAGGAGGATGGTGGCTGTCACCAGGAAGGCAGCAAGAAGTCACAACAGAACTCAGTCTGCAGCCACAGAGCTGAGGAGGTTTTTGTAGAGTGAGGACCACCACCAGCCACATGCCCGGTCAGGACAAGCAAGAACAGGCGGCTTCACAGTC
Organism: Galagoides demidoff; assembly: GCA_963574575.1. NCBI lineage: Eukaryota > Metazoa > Chordata > Mammalia > Primates > Galagidae > Galagoides > Galagoides demidoff. Next base: position 14,419 of record CAUYQV010071538.1, on the reverse strand, counting down.
ACACACAGGACTGTCCCTTGGTGGGTGACAACGTAGAGGTGTGGGTGGATAAGTGGATACAGGACTTCCTGCCCGGCCTGGGGACCTCCCCTCAGACTTTCCCCAGGGTCAAGAACCAATTAGACGGAGGATTGAAAAAGCAACCAATAATTAGGAGCCAGGAAAATAAACAGACTTCACTGGCCAGTGGAGACTGGGGCGAGGCAAAAGTCAGGGTATATGCCAACACCTTCACCTTTCATCCTCACCCTTCTCCTGGGTCCCTGTCAGTGGCTCTGTAGAAGCTCTCTGGCTCTTAGTAAGCAAATCGGCTCTGCAGCCCGCTCTTTGAGTCCAACCTCTTCCTTTGAGCTGTAACACTTTCCCCTTTATAGCGATTCTTGAGCATAGACTGCAGAAAAACTTATCCAGGACTCAACCAGGAAACCCAAGAAATGCCTTTGGAGAGGCCGAGTGGGGGCAGATGCTTGTTGGGGGAGCAGAGGAGGCTCTCCCTCACCACTCTGTCCAAGTGTGGCCTGGTGTGGAGGCAGCAACTGAAGATGAAGAATGGATTTACTGTGGCTCAATGGTTATAGGATTTGAGAACTAATAGAACCCACTAATTAGCATGGTAAAAAGTTTCAACCCAGCAGAGTTACTGAAAAGAAAATGTCTTCCTGCTTACACTTTAGCAGCATGATTCCAATACACTGTATAATACTTTAAGGAAGGAAATTGCTTTGTCTCATATCCTTTATATTTAGGGTGGCATCTTCATTAATTTCACAAATGTTTACTGATCACTTACTGTATACTAGGCACTGTGCTTTGTAGAATAACATGTATTCAGATAGGTACTCCTCAACGTAGGTCTGAAAAACACATTTGTTTTGTTTATTTAACATTTGTTTTGATGGTTTTACCATGGCTGAACACTAAGCACAGGAGGTGAAAAATAGTCTGCAAAGAGCACAAATTCAAAAGTAAGTGATTATCATGTCAACATGTTTCAAAGAGAGGTCTAAGCTATTCCCAGAATTCCTCTAACAAAGAAACAATGTTTGGTATAGTATCCAGATAAAAACCTTGGATACAAAGTGAGAGGATGAGGATGGTAAACCAGGGTTTGGTTTGGCAGCAATAATTATGGTGGAGTCAAGAGTCTAGATAGCAGTGGGGGTTTAAAACATAAGAACAGGTCCAAATTAAGGAGGATGTAAAAAGATCTATAGATGAATTAGATGTGGGCATGAGAAAAAAAGAAATGGCTTATGATAATTTTTTGATTTGACTACCTAGAAACTGAAGTCATGAAGCAGAATGGAATATTTTTAGGGGAAAATTTCTAATTCGTTTCTAATTCTCACGGGTATTCAACCTGAACTACCCATGAGATATTAGCTAATACTTCCCAGATATTTTCAATGGCAACAGAATATCTAAGCTTATCTGTACTTTCCTCATTCTAAGAAGATCTGTTCCGCATACTTCATGGAAAAAAAGCAAAAATTTAATTTCTCAAAGTTAATGTAGCAAAAATCCTTTTCCTAAGGTAATGATCTTTATATCATCTTCAATCCCCATCAACACCCTTTAGTCTAAGTTGAAAGAAATATGGTACTTCAACTCTGAAAAGCTAATCATCCCTCATATGCTTCTGATCTCAATCCAAATTGTTAAAAATCTTCCTGTGTCAGTTCTTCCCTTCTTTCTCTCATATGTATTCAACTGCTGACTATTGATTCCTTTCCCACTATATTATATATGTAAAAATGTTAGCCATGGTATATAATACCCACTCCACATATACATACATATACACACATATGTATTAATAAATATACACACAAGTGCAGGCATGCACACACAAAATTAAAGCTTTTCTGAAATAATGAGTAGGAGTAAAAAGTGGATGGAAAGAAAGCGATAAGAATAAGCGAAGGTTTAAAGGTTGAATAACACAAAACGTACCTAAGTGAGAAAAGCTAACTTAGATACTAGCAAAGAAAGAACGATGAAAGATTTACATAGAATGGGATTTATATTATGAGAATCTTTGGATTTGAATCGTTTTTATTTTATATGCTGTGAAAAGTTACTATTGAAAAGAATTCTTGTTTATGCTTGTAGCTCAAGTTAAGGTGATGCCATTTTATTAATTTTAGTTGTGAGATTCATTTACACTTAGCTCTAGTTGATTCATCCATTCATTCAGTCAATCAGTGCTTATTGAACATACAGCTTTTGTTATAATCTTTCCTAAGAGAGGGAAGTATACATAAAAATAAATTTACATTTAAATATTAATATTTTCCCAAATAATTATTTCTTTAATAAGCTTACTATGAGTCTGTCCTATACATGTTTTAAATTATTTTTACCAGTGTTCAATTTCAGTTTCTAGTTATAATCCATCATTTATTTATTTTAAAATCTGTATAATTTGTTCACTTGGGTGCATATCACAAAGATAATAGACACAGGATGAAATAAAGATTCATGGATTAGAACATTACCTGCCTAACTTCTCTTTTTCCTTTCTTGTCACACTTCACATTCCCTAACATCCTCTCATATCATCAAATATTTGTGATGAAAGCTTTGAGCCTTGGTTTGGCTCAAAAAGCAAATGATATTTGCATGTGGGAGAGAAGACATGATGACTGACCAGATACTCTTAGAAGGAAGAAAAGTTTTAGAGGAAAAAGAAAAAAACAAGCAAACAAAATACCTTGAGTGTAATTCCAAGGAAAAGTGACAGAAGCAACAAAGAGATTCCATAGGAAGGAATTGTAAAGCAGAAAAAGAAGGAGAAATGACAGAGGTCGCTCCCCGCCCCCCGGAGGCTTGGAGGCCAGAGAAAAGGGCAAGTGAAGGTTTTATTTTTCCTACCTCACATGTCTGGCCATTCCACTTGCGCAAACTGAAAAGCTGCTATCACCATTGAACAGGGAGTATCTTGAGGACAAAAGACCAGTCTGCCAGTACTGCTGGGGCACTTCCCATCCCCACAGACCTGAGGAGCAGAAACAACAAGCACCATTTCCTTCTCCACCTGTGGGCACTTATGTCTTCCCAGGGGACTTATGCCCCTCAGTTTTCATATTGCTCTTTTCCACACAAATGTTTCCTAATTCCAGTCTAGACAGCAGGAGCCACCAGGGGCCAGTGGGTCCTGGGGGGTCTGCATGACTGCGGAGCCTGGATGTTCTGGGCAGGGGCTGCTTTCTGGAAAGAGAGGCAGAGATGACCAGGAGCACTCAGTTCAGAGTCTTTTCTACTCCTTCCCCTCACCCCTTTGCCAAGAGAGACAATTGAGTTGGGGTCTTGAGGGTCTGCTGTTTCCCCTCCACTGGTGCATCCACCACACCAAGGTTTCCACAGAGAGAGGGAGGGGCTCAAACCTTCCCTCTGAATGACCAGCAGCAGATTAAGGGATGTGTGGACTGTGAGCTCTCTGCTCACCAGTCCTCCCCAGGGCTGCTTGCCCAGCTGCTCCAAGAGAACAGGGCACATCCTGAAAAGGAGAGACCTTACACTTGCTTGAGCACCCCACAGCCATCTCTGACCTATGAGATGGACCTTGTCCCTGACACAGTCAGAGAATGATCTTTAGGGACCAGGAGACAGGCTCACAGGCTGGATCCTGTACCCACAGGATTTGATTGTGTTGCTCAGGAGAATGGAATGGTGGGAAGCTTTGTGAACTAATTTTGAGAGGTGAGGAAGCCCATGTCGGAAAATTGAAAAGAAAGTGCAAGGTAGGTCCCAGCCACGGTGTAACCACAGAGCACCTCTCCCCCAATATGAAGGCCATGTTGTCAGCCCAGGGCATGAGCCTGGGCAGGAAAGCTCCCAGCCTGCAGGACTATCATTGGAGAACTCAGCTAGTTTAAGCTCCTACCTACTGGCAGACACCAGGGGGGAACCACAGAGCAGGGACGCCAGAGAAGAACAAAGCCTGCTCCTGACAGCCAGATTGTGAACTTCAGCTGTCCGCTCCCAACAAGCAGACTTTCTGGCTAAGTGGGGCCACCCCTCCTTGGCGGGTATTCCCAGCAGCCTGAGAAGAGCCATCCAGAAAGCAGGCCCACCCCACCCAGCCCTGCCCAGCCTAATTGCCTCACACGCCCCTACTGTGGGAAAGAATAAGGACTCGCCTAGTAGTTCCAGGGCCCCGTCCTTGACCTGGGGCATTCTAATGCTTGTCTTAAGGGACAACAACTGGCTACATGTCCCAAAAGCAATACAGTAGATTGTTCATTCTGGCAAGAGCTACCTATTGAGATAAAATTTGCACAGTTCCTTACATTTTCTGACTCAGTCATCCAAGGTATAGTTGCTTCTTATCCACAAGCATGACCTACTCTCTCAGAGATTAAACTGGATGTGCCAATACAATTCACACTTCTAGGAAGACCACAGGGCTGGGGTAAGAAAAAAGATTTCAAAGAACTCCATTCTTCCTCATCAAAGAGAGACAGGGAATATTCCCCCACACATAGCTTGCCACCTCTACAGACTACAAACACAGACACTGAGCAAACGACCACACTGGATATCAATTAATACAGCCAGGTTATCCATACAGAGCTAAGATCACCCTCAAAGCACCCACAGGGAAAGCCATATGTTCTTACCCAACATATGCTGAAGACACAACCTCACATGTGTAGCGGGAACCCCATCCAAACAATAGCTGCAAGAAAGAAAAACAACCCTAGGAATACACTTAATGAAAGAGGTGAAACATCTTTACAAAGAGAAGTACAAAACACTGAGGAAGGTGGTGCCTGTGGCGCCTGAGTAGGGCGCTGGCCCCATCAAGGGTGGCAGGTTTGAACCCAGCCCCGGCCAAACTGCAACAACAACAAGAAAAATAATAATAATAAAGTTGTTCAACAAAAACAACAAAATACTGAGGAAAGAAATTGCCATGACACAAGCAAATAGAAAAACATATCATGCTTATGAATTGACAGAATCAACATTGTTAAAATGTCCATACTACCCAAAGTGATTTACAGAGTCAATGCAACCCCCCATCAAAATACCAATGTCATATTTCACAGATCTGGTTCTAAAAAATTGGAACCAGAAAAGAGCCTGAATAGCCAAAGAAATGTTAAGCAGAAAAAACAAAGATGGAGGCATTACATTACCACATTTTAAAGCAAACTCTAAGGATATAATAAACAAAACAACATGCTACTGGCATAGAAAAAAGAGACATAAACCAAAGGAACAGCCAGAGAACCCAGATATAAAACCAGCCAACCAATCTTTGACAAAACAGACAACATTATACATTGGAGAAAAGAATCTCTATTTAAGAAATGGTGCTGGGAAAATCAGCCACCTGCAGAAGAATAAAACAAGATCCATATCTCTCACCACTCACAAATATTAACTCAAGATAGATATAAGACTTAAATATATGGACATAAAACCGTAAGAATTCTAGAAGAAAAAGATGGAATAACTTCTAGATAGCAAAGGAAGGCAAAGAATCTACAAAGATGACCTCAATGGCAATCATAGCAACAACAACATAAATAAAGGAAGCTTGATTGAATTAGAAAGCTTCGGCATAGCCAAGGAAATAATCAACAGAGCATACAGGCAACCTACAGATTGGGAGGAAATATTTGCAAGCTATACGTACGGGTACATCTGATAAATTGATAATAAGTTGAATTTACAAAGAACTCAAGCAAATCAGCAAGAAAAAAAACAGCCCTATGATAAAGTGAGCAAAAGACATGAACAGAGTATTTTTTAAAAAGACAGACAGACAGGCAATAAACATACGAAAAACTGCTCAATGTCCTTAATCACCAAGGAAATGCAAATTAAAACCTCAATGAGGTATTACCGTACCCCACTTAGAATGGCTTTTATTAACAAGTCCAAAAACAAATGAGATGCTGGAGTGGATGCAGAGAAAAAGGAACACTAACGCTTATACAGTGCCAGTGGGACTGCAAATTAGTACCACTTCTATGGAAAATGGTACAGATACCTTAAAAAACTAAAAGGAGCCCTACTGACAGTTTAATACAGCCAAAGCATGCTAGATATCTACCCAAAGGAAAATAAATCATTTTATCAAAAAGATACCTGCGCTCAAATGTTTATTGCAGCAAAATTCACAATTGCCAAGAGTGGGAATCAGCCTAATTCCCCATCAGTTCGTGGGTGGATTAGCAAAATGTATATGAAAAAAAAAATAAAAAAAAAAGTATATGTATGTATGGAGTACTACTCAGCTATGAAGAGGCATTGATTAAGGCCTTTTACTACAATTTGGAAAGAACTGGAGACCATTATCCTTAGTGAAATCTAAGGCATGGAAAAGAAAGAAAACACATGTGCTCACTATTAAACTGGAACTAACCAATGAGCACACATACGCAGAGGGAAGTAAAACTCAGCGGAAATCAAGCAGGGGCTGGGGTAGAGAAAGGGATGGGCAAAAACCTATATCACAAGTCAAATGAACACTGTCTGGGGGTTGGTACACCTAACTCAAGTATTATCAAAGTGAGCCATCTAACCAGAAATATTTGTTCCCCAGTAATACTTTGAAATAAAAAAAAATTATCATGTGTCATTGAATGAAAAGAAAGCAAAACACTGGACCAAACCTTTAGTTGATATTTAAAATTTTTTTAATAATTTAAGAAAATTATTTTGATCAGTTTGAGGATAGACGCAAGAGAAAGAACACCATATTTATGGATCTTGGCATGCAAAGGGCAGTTTATTGGATGGAATGAGAACCAATATAGCATGGTGATGATCACACAATATAAACATAAACTAGACAGGCAAACAAATACATTGATGATGTCCTATGAGGATAAAGCATTTGACTTTTTTCTTGGGCCCTGAGCAGGAAGTTAGTAAAACATTAGTTTTCCTCAGAGGGAGTTAAGCTCTTAACACATAAGCCTCCATACCCACTCCACCTGGTGGAAACATCCTATCTGTCCCTATCATTTGGCTTTATGCCCATTATAACCCTCAAACCTCCAAGCATGTCTAATGAAATTCCACATATCTATTCCTAGTTCTTAGAGAAAAGAACATTATTGGTATTGTTCGGATCAACATTTAGCATAGTAGTAAAGACAATGAATTTTGAGTGAAACAGTTGTGTAACTTTGGCCAAATTATCTAATTTCACTAGGTTTAGGCATTATCATCTGTAAAATGGGGGTTATATTAGACAATTCACACAGAATGTGTAATATGCTGCTAACAGTACTAAGTCTCAAATAAATTGAAATGAATTTTTCAAAAAATAAGTTTATTTCTTCAACAAATATTCAGTCTACCAGTAAGTGACCAGCATTCTGCTAAAAATTAGGCAATTGGAAATGGACCAGACGTGGTCACTGCCATCAGAAGGTAATTTAATGGTCCTATACAAAAAGAATTGGGTAGCAATCTCTTCATACCTTAGGCAAATATTTATTAAGAACCTATGAAATTGTAGGTAAGCACCTAAGTACTATGGTGGCAAAGAAATTGATGGTGAAGGGATGGAAAAGGAGGGGATGGAGAACCACAGGTAGGAGGAGGATCCCGAGGTAGCTGAATCTGTAAGGAGGAGCAAGGCTTAACAAGGTATTTAAGAGTAAAGAGGATGTAGGGAGAAGGAGGAAAGACCAAGTTCAGGTCATGAATTTTGTCCTTTGTTAGGCCTTTTGCATGAAGTTTAGAATTTGACCTTTTTAGAATCACTGTAGAAATTTTAGCAAAATATGACACGAATTGATTTGAATTCTGGGGAAAAGAGTATGATGGTTGAATGATTTAGTTTAGAGAAAATAAAAACAGAGATCCATTAAGAACCTGCCATAGTCACCCAGGTGGGATGAATCAGGCTCCAACGAAGGTGGTATCACAGGCACAACTGGAAGAGAGAGACTCGATAATTATATGGAACAGCGATTTCCAAACCAAACTGTCCACACTCATTACTAACACGATTGCCCAGACGTCTCAGTTAAGATTCAGTTAGAGGGGGGAAAAGACGACCGCCACCATGAGAAATACAAAGGATTTATTATAAGAATTAGCTTATATAGGCAACTGGAGTAGTTCAATACTAAATTGAATATATGAGTATGGAGCATATGAGACTGAAATGTCCATTGGGAGCAATTTGGAATAAACATACAGGTGGTAATCATTTCAGCCATGAATGTTGACCAGAACATATGAAGCAAGAAGATGAACACTTTATCTGAAGTTCAGGAATCAATTTAAAACAAATACTTTGAGTTTTTTCCTTTCTTTTAAACAGTAAGTTTCTACAAATAGAGAGCTATTGTCAAAATACACCATATTTTATTTTAAATCTTAGTACTTAAAAGTTTATGGATTTGATATTTTCTAATGAATTTTATATGTGGTACTCATGAAAAAAAAAACGGTATATAAAGTTTTAAGGAATAGCACCTTTCCAGAAATATTAAATTTGGGAATGTTATATATGGGAAATATTGAATTTTTTAAATGAGATAATTTTTCTTCAAAGAAGTTTATTTTAAAATGTGATTATATTTTTCTTCCCATTCTGATCAACTAATATCTTAACATTATTCTGTGACTTTAACATTATGTTTCTATTTGAAGTTGGACTTTCACTTTTTATAATTTATGCCAACTTTTTAAAAATTACTTTTCATATCAAAAGTTCACCTTCTTAATATATGAGGATGAATCTTTGTTTTAGTTTTCTCTGCTCTGTGTAGATGCATATTATAATCAACTCAATATATAGTTGTCATTTTTCATTAGGAAAATACACAGGACTTGAGAACTGCTACAGGAAAAACACTTAGCTCTCAACCCATGCTAAGAGTAGAGTAACAATTAATAGAAATTTCATCACATACATTCTGTATACAGCTGCCTGGATTATGACTGTAGCAAAATTCTACAGAGGCCAAATTTACTGACTTTGATAATTCACTATATATGGCATATATGTGTATTTATATATACTTTATATTCATATATATGTTTAGTCACTCCACTTTTTGTAAAGTCTATTTTAATTGTAAGAAACTGGATTTCGCATGTAAATTATGAAACCTTCCTGATGGATACATACAATTAATTTTAATATAATCAGAAACATGTAGAGATTTTTAAGGTTATAGAACAATTTGATCACGTGAAAATGAAAGAGACATACAGATAATAATTTGGGTGGAAATAAATGATAAGAAATTACTATGTCCCTCTATGAAATTTGGCTTATCTTTGTTATACCAACAGTTTTGATGAAGAAATACAGAATAAATTCCAAGAAGAGCTATTTAAGAGGAAAGAGACTTCTGCTGACCCAACGTAATATTTTACTTCCAAGGTTAAAAACAGAGATGGAATGCCCTTGGTGGTTGACTTTCTTAGGCAAAGGTGCTGGTGTGGCAGCTATTAGCATTATTCAGCAGTTCAGAGCTGTAATTATTACAGAATTGCTTTTTATACCATTGCATTCATTTGTTAGGTGTGAGTATATTAAAGAATAACAATATTCTAAGACCAGGTTATTTTGGAGCTGAATAAGCATCTTGAGCATAAAGGTCACCACAGAACGTATTTTTCTTTCTTTGTATTTACATTAGAATTAATTGAAACTCAGAAATCATATAATGGCTTTGGAATTTTAAAGAGAATATTAGTGGCTGAATCTGTGACTTCTTAGGAAAACTGAAAACATGTTCTGTTAATTTTATAAATTTCTGTATGATAAAAGGAAGAGAAAATACTAATTTTCTATATATTAGCTATTGCTTAATTTTAATTTTTGTAGCAGATATCTCTAAAACTTTAAAAAAGCATTTTCTCAGAATAATATTGTATTATCATATTTAATATGGAAAATGTAAATTATATTTCTCTAATAAATAATATTTATCATTAAAATCTTAAGTCAACAAAATAAAATTTCTTTAATATCCTTATATTGGGTAAGTTAGTACACTACTTTTCATAAATGGCTGCATAATAAATTCACTGTAGTTATAATTACATTCTGATTTATTTAAATAACGTCTTGGTAAATGCTTACTTATTAAAAAGGACTTTATGACAGAACCACAGTGGTTAAACTACACAGAAAATTGACCGATTACTAGATTTATAATATCCTAATGAATTCATAAGCTTTTTTGCCCATTTGTGAGTATTTTCAATTTGCAGGATCATTGATAACTGATTATTTTATTAACTGCATGTCGAGGTCAGTCTTTGCTGTCCTCTCTCCTTTATAGAAATTGGTCATATTTATGATGGAATTTTAGAATCTATATATAGTTTTTCAATTATTATTGTAGCAGAATTAAAGGGAAATTCTTTTTTAAAAATACTTTTCTTTCTTCAAATAAGAAATGATAAGCCTGCACACTTTGATGCTCATAGAGTTTTTTCAAAGGAGAGGCCTATGCAGTGTCAGGTAGTAAAAGGCAAATTGGCCATTTTCACAAGAATGCAATTGGGGAAATATAATTTAAAGCTTATTGAGGCTTTTCTTTTCTTTTTTTTTTTTTTTTTTTGGCCAAGCTGCTCAGCACCGTACTGTGTATCCCATACTGGTCTGTGTGATATTTAGCGTGTATATAAATATCCACCCCATGTGTGCATACACACATACACACATACATCCTTTCTCTTCCTTTGCTACAAGCTTGTATATTGTTTCTTCATCTTGTTTTATAGACAGGGAACACAATTCAGAGACCTGAATAAACAAATATCATGCCTAGGCCATTCTTTTTAACCCCCACACTGTGTGGTTGCAGTATGTTCTGTGCCTGAGAGGTCCTCCTACATGGCAAAGTCAGGGACTGCTAGTTTACCTCTTTTAATTCTCTGAAAACATCTTCTGTGTGTACAACTTAAATGCTTGTTTAATATAACTCATCCAATCCAGTGATTCAAATAATTCCAACAGAAATAAAGATCAAACAATAACAATAAGAAATGAAGGGAAACATTTGTTCTGAGTAGTTGAGTTGTCTCATGACTAAAAAATTAACAAATGTTTTAGTTAATAGTCTATTTATTATTTGGCATCAAAAAAAACTCTCCATTATGTCACAATGTCTCCAAATCTGTTTCCAGAAAGTTAATCATGAGAAAATAAGAAATCCAGAACATAGCATAAGTTATTTCTTCACTATTGTGACAAATCATTTTTTTTTTTTTTTGAGACAGAGTCTCACACGGTCACCCTCAGTAGAGTGCTGTGATGTCACAGTTCACAGCAACCTCAAACTCTTGGGCTTAGTGATTCTCTTGTCTCAGACTCCCAAGTAATTGGGACTATAGGCATCCACCACAATGCCCAGCTATTTTTGTTGTTGTTGTTGTTGTTATTGTTATTTGTTGTTTAGAAGGCCCTGGCCGGTTCCAACCCCCCAATCCTGGTGCATATGGCTGGCTCCCTAACCATTGAGCAAGGGCCCTGAGCCCTACAAATCACTTTTTAATGCACAGAGCTGAAGAGAGAGCTTTTGGAAATTCCTTCCTTGCTCTGGCCTCTCATTTCCCTTTAAATGTGTTTCCTTTTCTTCTCTTCCCTCCTGTCAAAGACCCGTTTCCACTCTGATAAAGGCAGCTAGGAATCAAGCATTATTACAGACCCCAGCTTGGAGGAAATGTTGAAACCAAAGATGTGGTTTGGGTCTGTCCAATTCCTCCAAGGCATCCCCAGCTGCATTCCTATCTGGAGAAGTATAATCATTTCAAGGACTGTCAGGAGGAACACGCTGGCAGAGGGATAACCAACTGATGAGGCCCTCTGGCAGAAGATGATGAGGACACACGAGAACAATTATTAAGAGGTGTGAAACTTCAAACTGTGTAGTTCATTGTCTTAAATACGCAAAAACCTTACGTAAATAGTTAACATCAGCATAGTCTACTTCTAAGTAGGTACAGTTCATAACTGCACTGGTATCAAATATGCTTCAAGTCCACACTGGAGACCTAGGGGCAGGGTCTATGGTCTGCTGCTTCTGCAATTGTTGTTGGTTGTGGGGTTTTTTTGTTGTTGCTTTCATCTTTCAAAAGGTGTTTTGGTCATGTAAGAGAGTATTTCAATTCAATAATTGAAAGGCTTTTTTGAAGGTTTGGAAATATTGAATAACTAGGCATTACTATAAAACTATTATTCATTCTAGAATATCATTTTACTTTAGAATAATTATTTTAGAAGCTGAAATGATTATGCAACTTGAACCCTGAAAATAATTCTGGTGATACATTTGTACAACCTATCCTATTGTGTTAAGCAATCTATTTCTTGATAATAGAAATTGAAGCTATGAGAAGAACATAGCTTCAATGGTTTCATTTTTCCATTGCATTATGAGAAATTTGCATTTAATGATATATTTAATCAGTGGTAATTTATTAGATTAATCATATTAATATCTGTAGTGATCATGAAATAGTGCCTGCAGTTCTGTCCATCTATACATCTATGCACCACACACAGGTGTTACCGACACCTTTATGTTGCTTTATGGTGAAGTGAATCTTAAGAAAACTTATTCAACATAATCCAAGTAGCTCATGACCAGGACGGGGTATAAACCAACGACATCCAGTCTGTAACTCATTGTCTGAAATGCTCGGCTTTTCGGGGACTGTGGACAGTGATTTACATGCAGCAGTGACTGATGCCCTTGGTGATGCAACTTAATGCCATAAATCCCCTCCCATTCTAAACTTCTTTCTCAAGTTTTCTAAACTTTGAAAGTGGGGAGATACTCCTCTTATGAGGATATTTGAATTTCTGTTATTTTTGTCTTTGATCTTTTTGAGGTATGTTTTTAGTGTTTTCAGCAAAAAAAAAAAAAAAAAATTCTATAAAATGTTGAAATGTGGTATCATCCAGCTGGCAAAGTCCTGTTGCTACGGCGACACTGTGTTCTCATTTAACACCAGGATCAATTGGCAGCTTTATCTATAAGTAAGGCTGTAGATCCAGAGACGCTGTTAATCTTAAATTAAGATTTAGGATAAATTACAAAGGAGTATTCTAATCAAGTCTAGATAAAACCAAGATAAAAGTGGGCTTTGGTTAATAACAGTTAAAATGGAGAATAAAAGAATCGTATAAGTAGGTCTTTCACTATTGCTTTGTGTTTTTAAATGTAAAGAGCTATGTTGAGGGGCTGAAGCAAAGAAATATCAGATTAGCAATTCAGGCTGACCTACCTGATAGTGAGAAATATCTGCTTTAGGGGACAGGCGTCTGGGGAATGTGGAATTTTACTCCTCCACCAAGGCCCTGCTCCTGAAGGGTAAAAGGAAGCCAGAAACCTGGAGGGAGACAAGCCCCACTGGTATAGGATGCGATCATTAACGGCACATTTGCAAATAGAAGGCTCCCATCATTCCTTCCTTTTCATCTGTCATTTCAAATTACATAACACAGCACCTAGAAATGATCTCGTTATAAAGAAGCTGAAAGTCACAGTGAATAGACAACAAAGTAAACATTCCCCTTCACCGTTCTCTCTCTCCATATCGCTCTCCTCACCATAACAAAACAACTGTTGACAGTTTTGCTGAAAGAAAAATACACTTGTTTTAAAAACTTCTATACAGAATTCCATCAAAGAGATTGAGTGTAATTTATTTGACTGTTAAGAAACACTTTTGGTTGTTTCTGTTTTCTTGGGGGCTTTTTGTTTGTTCTTGTTTTCTGTTGTTTTGGTATCAATGTTGCCCTGAACGCTGATTCGTGATTATCTATCTCTAAATGGGTAAGGATTTCTTTAGAATCTAACACTGGTACTGCCATGTCTCAGTCAAATCACTATGTTTCAAAAAGCATGATGGATACGTTGCCAAACTGCTTTACTTCTACTATTTTACTAATGAATACTCATACAATTTTATCAACATCTTTTTTCATATCCATATCCTAAATTATGTAGATCAAACAGATAAAATGATTTTTTTAATTTTAGTTTTCAATGGACTAGTTATTAGTCATTTTCTTCACATTTCTATTGGCTATATATATCTAGTCTACTCAAAAATAACGATTTATTTTATTTTATTTACTTATTTTTTTTGAGACAGAGCCTCAAGCTGTCCCCCTGGGTAGAGTGCCATGGCATCACAGCTCATAGCAACCTCCAATTCCTGGGCTCAAGTGAGTCTCCTGCCTCAGCCTCCCAAGTAGCTGGGACTACAGGTGCCCACCACAACGCCCAGCCATTGTTTTGGTTGCAGCCATCATTGTTGTTTGGCGGGCCTGGGCTGGGGATATGAACCCGCCACCTTAGGTATATGTGGCTGGCGCCTTAGCAGCGTGAGCCACAGGCACCGAGCCAAAAATAACGATTTATATTATATGTCAGTTTTTCTTTTTTAGTGTTTTCCCTTCTGTTTGTACGTA
>CAUYQV010071537.1:0-48142 GCA_963574575.1 Galagoides demidoff | reverse complement strand
GAGCAACGGCCCTTACTGTGGAGGGGATAATGCAGTATTTTCCCAACAAAGAGTCACCTTGCATTCCCAGAGAAAGAGTGAACTGAAATGCAAGGATTTGTCAGGGAAGAAATATTGTTGAGCTTCCTATTAACTCAGGAGTATCTTCAGGTTAAATCTGAAGATCTAGTGGTAAGACTGAGAAAAATACACCAGCTGAGATTTCTTGCTGAAAGATTACTGTTTTCTGGTGCCAGATGCAATAAAGCCATGATTGCCTTTGTCATGAGTGTGGCATCCAAGACTGAATTTTAACCACATGGTTCTTTATTGGAAGTCTCCCAAGGGATCCTGGACCCTTGCAAAAGGGTTCTGGATCTTTGCAAAACAAATAAACAAAACAAACAAACAAGCTTCTCCTGTAGCTGTACTTTTGGGAATGGAATTTGGGAATGGCTGTAGTTCTTCATGCCTTGGCAAAGAAAAGCTAAGGAGAGAACAAGAACAGCAGCAAGGTATTTTTTTTTTTCCATTGCTACTCCTATAGAAGTTTTGGGGCCCTATATCAGTCTTTGTAACCTTCTTACAATTCTTTGCAACTTCCTGTATTTTTCAGATTCTGCTTGTTGACTACTAGGTACAGACAGAAAGTTAGCACTTCTTCCTTTGGCAAACCACTGTTTCCTACTTTCAGAATAATCTTGTTTGGTTTATGTAGTTTGGAGTGGTCACATGACTTGAAGGTGGCCCGATCAGAAGGCTCACACACTGCTGGCCACATTGATTGGTTCAGGAATGGGCATGTCATAAGGATGAATCAATCATTGTTTTTCATAAGTCTTTTCTCAGAGGTTTGGGGAAAGATGCAAGTTTTCTTAAGCTGGCATTGACAGCCGTGTGTAAAACACAGGTTTGGGGCTATGAACTGCCATTTTGTATCTGCCTGGATAAAGCTTGTCTGGTAATAAAACAAAGCAAAGCTGAAGGATAAAGGAAGAGACATTCACAGAGCCATGCTGGCATTATTTGAACCTAGATTCAGCTAAGTCTGAAGCTAGAAACATCCTTCAATACATCCTGCGTACTTATGTGAATAGCATTTTAATGTAAGATAGTTTGAATTGTGTTTCTGTTATTTGTAAGTCAAATATTTATAATAAATATATTGGTTGAGTCTGGAAAGCTCTAAATGTATTATATTACTCAATTTAGAGAAAGATGGTGGTCTCAACACAAAGTAAAACCATGGCACTGAATTATTTTCATGAAAACAAAAATATCCAATACCTACATTTAGAACATTTCTCACAAAAACTAAGAGGGTCGTGGCAGGGATATGGTGAAAATATTACAAAGACCTAATCTTATTGGGGAGGTAGAGAGGCAAGCAGAGGAGTAATGGAAGCATTTTTGTGAGGGCAGTAGTTGGCATCTTGTTTCCCTAGAATGATAGAGAAAAGTTTATGAACACTTGGAAAGGGAAAGTTAATTTCTAAATGGAAAAAGGGCAAATAAAAATTTGCTCCAACCAGGGGAAAATAAAAAAATAGGAAATGAAGGAAAATAAATAACAAATATGAAGTAGTATCAAAAGATCAAATCAAGAGTATCACACTAAATATAAATGTATTATACTTTTTTCATTAAAAGACAGTGACTGTCAGTTGGGGCTAAAAATCCAAACTCCAATTTTTGTTTTTGTATCAGTTAAATAATACTGCATAACAAACTACCCCAAAACTCAATGGCTTGAAACAGTAAGTATTTATTTTTGTTTATGAATCTGATAGTTGGCTTAATGGATTCTTTGACCTTGTTTGGGCTCACTGATGTATCTCTGGTCAGCTGTGGGTTGAGTCAGTAGCTCTGCTTATCTTGACTGTGTTCTATCTTGTTTTGGAGATTGGCTGGTTGTATCCTGGTCTAGAATGGCCTTGGCTGGGATAAACAAGGTTTCTTGCATGTGGACTCTAATTTGCAGAGGGCTAGTGGGGATCTTCTCATGGCAGTTGCAAGGGGTATAATGAAGACAACACATTAATAATATACAAGGAGGGTAGTGTTTTCAGAGGGGTGAGGTAACTTGACTACATAGGCAGTGCCACATTTTTATGCTCATTATGCTCAGCTTTGAGGCAGAGGTCTCTTGAGGTCCCTGCTTTTGTTACTGGAACAACATCACTTTGGCCCCATCCTATCAGTCAAAGTAAGTAACAAGGCCAGCCCAAATTCAAGGTGGGGAAGTAGATTTAAGACCTCAATGGGAAGAGTAAAAGGGTATATTGCACAGGGTGTGAACATAGGAAAGAGTGAAGAAGTGGGACTGTTGTTGCAGTCACTCTACTACAGTTTACAAAAACCACATTAAAATAAGCCAATAAAGAAGGGTTGAAAATAAAGGGACAGGTAAAGAGGTTCTGGAGAAACAGCCCCTGGGGTAGATTGTATTGTCCAAGAAGGAACACAAATGCTCTTCTTACAAAGAGATAGTGCCATTCCTCCCATTGAGGGGTGGCATCTGTGTTCTCTCTCCTCAAATGTGGCCATGTGAGTATGGTGGGAATAGCACTTTTTGACTTCTAAGGCTATGTCATAAAAGTCAGTACAGCTTCCTCCTTCCTTCTCTCTTCTCTCTTCCTTCATGAAAGGGACACTGATCTTACAAGGTCAGACAATTAAGTTTATAAACTCATCCTAGGAAAAAATGCTGAAATCACTACAGTCACCTTCAAGGTACTCCCTCTGGGAAGTTATGCAGTGACACCAGCACCTAGTCCACCCTTCAAAGCACTTTTTCTAGGATGAGTTCTTGAACTTAATTGTCCAATCTAGTAGAACCTACTCTCCATGTCATTAGGAAGCCTGAGAAGTCCTTGGAGTGGAGCACATGGAGGGGGAACTGAGGCCCATGGCTCACAACTTTACTGAGCTCCCAGCCAAGAGCTAGCACTAATATATCATCCATGTGAACAAGCCATCTGGAAAGTAAAATTTCCATTTACCTATGTTGAGACTATAGGTAGTAGAGATGAACTGTCCCACTGAGCCAAGCCAAATTGCATATTTGTGAGCAAAAAAATTATGGCATTATGGTAAGCCACTAAGTTTTGGGGTGGTTCATCATGCAATGATAGGTTATAGACATGGGACATAGAGGAAAAACAGGGTGGGCCTTAGCAAGAGAAAGGGGAATGGATACTTGGTGGGCAGTAACATGTTCACCATGATGCTACCACTCGACTACTGGCTTAGCTATTAACTCCAAAGCCCATGCATTATTTACACACACTTATCCACTGAATCCTGGATTGAGAGAACTAAACAACATTTCTTGAAATTTAAAAAGAAAGAAATTAGAGCAAACATAAAGGAAGTACTACTCCACCCAATGGGCAATAAACTAATAGAATCTTGTTAGTGTGAGGGGTGATATTAGCTGAAAGCAATAAACTGGTTTGTGGAAGGCATTGGGTTTGACTGCCCAATATTTATTCCCTCTTCTGACCAGTTAATCCAGGGGCCACCAAATGTTTCTTGTAAAGGGATAGATATTAACTGTTTTAGGCTTTGTGGGCTATATTGTCTCTGGTGCAACTTTTGAACTCTGCCATTGTAGTGAGAGAACAGCCACAGGCAGAATTGAATGACAGGCACAGTTATGTCCTAATAAAACTTTATTGACACACTCAGGTGTTAGGCTGGATTTCATCTGTAGACTCTAGTTTGCTGATCCCTGATATATGTCCCTAACCTTGTGACTATTATCTGTCCAGCTAGTATGTCCTAGAGTTGATCTAGTTATGCTGAAGGGATTTTATATTTCATACCTGGGGGAGAGGATATCTCTGCATCTTGCAGATATGAAAATGGAGCATGGAGCCCTAAATGCTGTAACAGAAGTCCTTCCATCAGGACAGGACCCAGCCTCAAGGTGGAATACAGAGGTTGGTAGAGGAGAGTGGTAGAGGAAAGATGTGGAAAGAGCCTGGGATCTTGGTGTAATTAAGCACCTGGTGGAGTCTGTCCTTCCTCCATTTGCATGGGAAAATACATTTCTTTGTTGGATGAACCAGCTTGAGTCTTGATTTCCTGTTATTTTAATCCTAACAAATACAAGGTTCAAAAAGATTTGGATGAATGAATGGGTCTTCAACATTAAGTGAACTTGTGTAGTTTGGGGGGGTGAACTTGCCCTTAAACCTTTGAGGGCAATGGCATGAAAGGGAGATACATATCCTTCATGCCACTCCAAACCACGACTATATGCCAGGGTGGACATTCCTATTATGTGGAAAGTATACTCAGAGTAGAAGGGGGTGAATCTGGGACGCTCTGGCACGAGTGTTGTTGTGAGACCACCCTTTGGTCTTTTGACTGAATTTGAAAGTAACTTATAATTGTTAAGATTATACCTGGAATGTTCTTTTAAATTAAATTTTCATCACAGGAGAAAAGAAATCAAGTCAAACAAACAAGCAAAAGAATAAGAGATTGTGAAGAGTCATCACATAAACCCCCCCACAGATTATCTTCTGTAGAAGAGGCCACCAAGAAAAAGGATAAAGAACATTCATCCTCAAAGAAGTCAGAAGATTATGTAAATAGAAACTCTGATGAGGAAGAAAGTCCTTCAGAATCTGAACTTTGGAAGGATCCACTGCCAGAACCAGATGAAAAATCACAGGAAGAAGAATTTGATGAGTATTTTCAGGATTTGTTCCTGTGAGATGGGAAAGACCAGTCAACATTCCTTAATGTGAGAGTACATTTTGAAAGTTCACTAAAGTTTTACCTATAAGAAAAAAAAAATTGATAAAATGTTTTCTCAAGGAAAATCAAAACTGTAGACTTTTGGTCAACTGTTCAACTGATTTAGTCTAAAGGTAGAGGGATAGGGCAGGGGGAATCCTCAGGGTGGGTGGTGGGTGGTCTTATCAGTGCTGGTCGATGCTACTCCCAGGAGGGCCTCTTTTATTGCTAACCCTTGATCCGATCCATCTCCCTCACTTTTTTTCCAGTGGATTTCTATGAATTTTCTATGTAGGTTAGGAGAATAGCACATTAATTTTTTTGTTTGTGTAAGTGTAAAAATGTACATAACATAAAATTTACCATTTTAACATGTGCAGTTCAGTGGCATTATTGTTGTGCAACCATCACCACTATCCAGCTCCAGAACATTGTCATCTTCCCAGACTGAAACTCCTTATCCATTAGGCAATAATTCTTCAGTCTCTGGCTTGGCACTTGTAGCACAGTGGTTAGGGTGCCAGCCACATACACCAAGGCTGGCAGGTTTGAACCCAGCCAGCTGAACAACAGTGACAACTGCCACAGAAAAATATCTAGGTATTGTGGCGGGCACCTGTAGTTCCAGCTACTAGGGAGGCTGAGGCAACAGAGTAGCTTAGCCCAAGAGTTGGAAATTGCTGTGAGCTGTGATGCCACAGCACTCTACCCAAGGAGAATATAGTGAGACTCTATTAAAAACAAACAAACAAACAAACAAAAACTTCAGTCTCTCCCCTCCACCATTCTGTTTTCTGTTTGTCTGAATTTGGCTATTCTTATGTAAGTGAAATCATGCAATATTGGTCCTTTTGTGTCTGGCTCATTTCACGTAGCTTAATGTCTTTTAAGATCATCCTTGTGGCAGCTTAAGCCACAATTCCATTCCTTTTTAAGGTTGAATAATATCCCTGTGTGTATGTATACCA
Source organism: Galagoides demidoff (assembly GCA_963574575.1). Taxonomy (NCBI): domain Eukaryota; kingdom Metazoa; phylum Chordata; class Mammalia; order Primates; family Galagidae; genus Galagoides; species Galagoides demidoff. The sequence goes on along the minus strand of CAUYQV010071537.1, from coordinate 42,446 downwards.
CATTTTTGTTTACTTTTTTATCTTTTTATTTTATTATTTTGAGAATGGCAGATTTTCAGTTGTATTGTATATTTTAATTTCAGATTAATATGAGGGCACGTACAATTAGGTTACATTGTTTGCATTTGTAAAGTCAAGTCCAAGTTGTAGTTGTGTCCTTCACATAGGAAGTGTCTGTATACCCCTGCCTTGTTCCTGCTGGGTAGGAACTCCCCTACCCTCTTCCCCACTTCTTGAATTTAATATAGTTTTTCTCTCATGTGAGCATTTGTTGTTAATGTACAAGTTTCAAATTAGTATTGAGTACATGTGATGCTTGATTTTTTGTTTTTGTGATACTTAGGCGAGTGTTCTCTAAATCCATCTAAGTTGTAACAAAGGACACAAAATCTCCACCATTTTTATGGCTGAATAGTAATCCATGGCAAACCACAGTTTATATACCACAATGTATTAATCCATTCATGTGCTGAAGGGCACTTGGGTTGTGTCCACATCTTTGCAATTGTAAATTAGGCTGCTATAAACCTTTGAGTGCAAATGTTCTTATGGTAAAATGACCTTTTCTCTTTTGGGTAGATGCCTAGTTATGGGATTGCAGGATCAAATGCTGGGTCTGCTTTTAGTTCTGTGAGGACTCTCCATACTTTTCCCACAAAGGCTGTACTAGTTGGCAGTCCCACCAACAGTACAGGAGTGTTCTCTTTCTCCAAGAATGGCAGGTTTTTAGAAAAAGTTTTTCCAGATGCTGAGTTCAGGAAAGAGGCACAATGAGACAGAATTAGCCTAGAAAAAAGAACTAGTTTGTACTCCCAGGACTTGTTCAGTGTCAGCACTGTCTGATTTTTAAGTTTCTCCTTAACTGTTATAATGGTTACTGGGATTGCTCCATGAAGTCATGCTCTAATGTGTCTCTCTGTGCCAGGACCTTGTCACAAGGTGGAGTGGGTAAGAGTGTAGGTCACCATTTCTTAGCCTGGGACCTTAGGTTCCTGAGTCTCAGCTTCCTCATCTGTAAAATGTTGACAATGACTCTGTGTGTGTGTATACATGTATGTGTTTGTGTACACAGATGTGTTTACTTAGAAGCACAAATGAGTCATGCTCTATACAACATTCCGCAACTTCAGAACTTCATAAACAAAATTTCCTGAAGACTTCTCTATGCTGATGCATAAAACTTTGCTCCATTTTTTTTTTTTTTTGAGACAGGATCTCACTCTGTTGGTCAGGCTGGACTGTACGTAGTGGTGTCATCATAGCTCACAGCAGTCTCAAACTCCTAAGCTCAAGTGACCCTTCTGCCTCAGCCTTCTGAGTAGCTGGGACTACTCAGAAGTCATCATGCCTGGATTATTTTTCTGTTTATTGTAGAGACAGGGTCTTGTCATGTTGCTCAAACTCCTGGCCTCAAGCAATCCTCCTGCCTTGACCTCCCAATGTGCTAGGATTATGGGAATGAGCCATCATGTCCAGTCTGGTCCATTTTTTAGTAGCGCCATATATCCTGCTTTATGTCTATACTGTAAATTCATCCCCCTGGGTATAGTGCCATGGCATCACAGCTCATAGCAACCTCCAACTCCTGGGCTCAAACGAGTCTCCTGCCTCCGCCTCCCAAGTAGCTAGGACCACAGGCGCCCGCCACAACGCCCGGCCAGTGTTTGGTGGGCCCGGGCTGGGGATTCGAACCTGCTACCTTAGGTGTATGTGGCTGGCGCCTTAGCCGATTGAGCCACAGGCGCCGAGGCAAGTTGTTTGCTTTTTAAAATAATGTTGCAATAAAATTTCCTCATATGCCATGCCAGCTCAGTCCTGTGACTGTATCTCTAGGTTCCATCCCTAGAAGTGAGATTGCTAAGCTGAGGGCATGTGCATTTAACATGTTGAAAGATATTACCAAATTAGATGGTTTAATTTGCAAGTGTGTCTTATTAGATGAGAAAATCTGTTAGATTACATCCACCCTGTAAATGTTATATTTGAGTAGTTCATTTATTAAATTGATTTGTGTTCTGCTTCTTCCCCAAAAGGGCTCTAGGAAGTTTATAGCAAGAGGCAAATCAAATGAGGTTGACTATAATAAACATACAAAGAAAAGCCAACATGGAGTAACACCCAGCACTTATTTTGACCACTTACTATACGTCACTGTTCCAAGTGCTCCACATGTATGAACTCAAGTAAACCTCACAGTCCCATTAGGGAGTTTTTAGGCCCTCCATTTTGCAGATGGGGAAGCCAAGGTACAGACATGGATGTGTGTGTAGGAGTTGGAGAACAGCACATGCAAAGGCCCTGGGGTAGGCAAGATCTTGGGTGCATTTGCAGAATAGAAAGCCCCCATGGTTAGGATAACTGAATTGGGGGTGCCCTGGAGACTTGGCACACTGCCTGGAATATTGGAAAAACTCAATAGAAGTTAGCTCTTCCCGTGTCCTAGGAGATAGAGAACGAAGGAGAAACAGATTTCAGGGAGGGCTGGTTTTTCTCAGGCTCTGGGTGAGCACAGCAGGCATCATCTCGAAGCTTAAGCATTAAGAGCAGATCAGTCCCATTTGGTCACCGCTGGCTGGCTTCCTTCTCCAGGTGTGGGTCCTTGCAGGGATGAGGAATCCTGGGAAAACTTTGGGTCCCTCCCTATTTTGGGGAATTCTCCTTTGTTAAATTCACTGCATGTGTTTCCTTTTCCTCCATCAGTCCCCAAATGGGAGGAAGGCAGCTCCAACCTTCTTTCAAAGCTGAGCAAATAAAGCTCTTTTACAATTGGTTCCATTGTAGAGAGAGCATTAGACTGATTTATTCAAATCAATTCTGGGTAAAAGCCATAAAAGAGAGCTTAAGAATGAGCTCTGTTTCCCCAGGAAACCCGGCTGATGGATTAGCACCTGAAGAGGGGTGGGTGTGTGACTGGCTTCAGAGGAGGAGTGGGGGGCAGCTTGCATTCTGCATAGGCTCAGCAAGCATTTGCCTGGGAAACTGAAGTCAAACACGGTTGGGGACTCTCCTGGGTGGAGATGAGATGGTCCAGTGCTGCTTTTGTTTCTGCTCCTGAAGGGAAGGAAGCCTTGTCATACAGCAGCTTTTGGGAACATAAGCTGATGTCATAGCTGAAGGACCATCAGATGACCTGGTTGGAGCCCCTCCGTTTTGGCAGCAGGAGGGTAGGTGGCTACCACCCAAAGAGCCGGGGAAGCTTACCCAAGGTGACTCCCAAGTTAGCAGAAGAGCCAGATTTCAAATTCAAGTCTCCTAACTCCCTTGCCCAGTGCTGTTTATATCACAGAACCCATGTTCCAGGTTAAAAAGAAACCAAAGCAGCTAAACAGATAAAAAGTGCCCTGATGGTAAGGTCTAACATTTATCCAACAAAAATGCATATGCATTAATTGAAATCACGTTCCTTTCCTTTGGTACTTTGTACACAGGAAAGAACTCATTAGCGTTGTCTATAAAAATTCTTTGTTCAGACTAGAAGATAGAGAAAAGTAAACTTGTACCCTAATTCATTTAACTTTTCCAGGAGGGTGAGTCTCTACTCTTTAAGCCATGTTGCTCTTGCCTTTGGCATGCTCATGCTTATGTCTTCCTTACTAGCTGTGTGACCTGACCAAGTTACTCAGTCTCTCTGAGCCTCAGTATTCTTAGCTGTATAATAGGAATAGTGCTGACTTCTAAAGTTGTCACGACTGGATGGCATGATGCACGTAAAGCAATTAGCAGTGCCAGCCTATATCAATTGCTCAAAACTGTGATTTCAGATTGCTTGCACAAGGGAAATGAGTGAGCCTCTTCCCAGTTGAGCACATGTCTGTCGTTCCCTATTCTGCTTTCAGACTGATCTGGCTTGCCTCCCATCCTATTCCCAGGGCTGTTCATGAATACCTCCCCCTCTCTCCCCCCACCCTGCGTCCCCCACAGCATATATGCACACACAGAGCATACAGGCACTTGAGTGAGCATAACCCAGACTGTCTTTTCTTAGTTGCAAGTAAGAGACAGTAGCAAGAAGTGGGAATCGAGAACCTGAGTGCTTACTTCCTAACCCATTTATTCTCCAATAATTTTCCAGCTCTGAACTGGGATAGGAAATGTCACGTTTGGAGTTAGTTCTTCTTGGGACAGATGTGTACAGTGTAGACCTCAGTTTTTGACCCTTTTGATTCTTTGTCCCTTGTCCAGGGTTCAGTGCTCAAATCAATCAGACAGCACAGTCGAGACAAGGTATTTCCCAGTGGTGTTGGTGCTTGTGCCTGGGACCCGCATGAGCTTTTTTTTTTTTTTTTTTTTCCTTGCAGCTGGATTGTGTCCCTGTATCTGTCATAGAAACTTCCCTCTTCAGGTATAATTTTGACATCATAGCAGCACTAAGTAGAGGGAAGAAAAGGAGGGGGGAAGAGGGAGGATGAGGTGGGGCAGGAAGAAGAATAGAGTGAGAAGGAGAGATGAAGAGGGGGTGGGAATCAGAAACCCAGGGTCATCCCTCCACTGCCTGGGAGGGAAAGGGGGGTTTGCTCTGGCCGTGGTGCTGAAGCACAAGTCTGGCTGCAAGGGATCAGAAGGCAGTGACCCAGCCGGCAAGAAAAGGGGTAGGGAGGAGGGTCATAACTGGGTCACCAGAGATTATGTTTTGATAAAAAAATGGGAGTAATTCTGGGAGGAAGAGAAGAGCAGTTATGGGGGGAGTGAGAGCACCCTGAGAGAGAGAGAAAAAAATATATATATACCCATACACAGAAAAAAAGGTTTGGACACAGATAGTGGTGGAATAATGACTCTTGCCTAGATTAGGGGTTGAATGCTACAAGTCCATGCTGGGACGATAACACACATGCTTTCTGCTAGTGTTTCAATTTACCACCCCTCCTCCAGGATCCTTAAATAGTGTGTGTGTGTGTAAGAACGGGATTATTATTACTACATGAATCTTACTCTATGCTGGAGGTATTGACTGGCATAGTACCTTACTCAAGTCCACAAACAGTAGTGTAGTGTAGCTGGGCACAAACACAGGTGGCCTTGCCAATTGGGACTCCTAACCTTGCTCATAGTGCTAGGGTTATTAGCTTTGGGGGTGGGAAGATGAAGGACACTTCCATTCTGTCTTAGAAAGCAGTGGCTTCGGCTCGGCGCCTGTGGCTCAATCGGCTAAGGCGCCAGCCACATACACCTAAGGTGGCGGGTTCGAATCCCCAGCCTGGGCCCGCCAAACAACAATGATGGCTGCAACCAAAGAATGGCCGGGCGTTGTGGTGGGCGCCTGTGGTCCCAGCTACTTGGGAGGCGGAGGCAGGAAACTCGCTTGAGCCCAGGAGTTGGAGGTTGCTGTGAGCTGTGATGCCATGGCACTCTACCCAGGGGGATAGCTTGAGGCTCTGTCTCAAAAAAAAAAAAAAAAAAAGAAAGCAGTGGCTTCTCATTTACCCAAGAGGATGGGGAGTTTTCTACTTTGTTTTGGTTATCAAGGCTGTTCTCCAAGCCCCATGGTTGCCTAAACTCAGGGATTCCTATGATCTATGTCTATATCTTAACTTTGGTATTAATTGCAGAATACACCAGGGTCTTTACTGGTCCTAAGCAGCCAAATCTGCTTGATTTTATAGTGATCACCAGAAAGTTCTGGAAGGTGAGAGGTTATAAGCATGGGCTGCGGGCAGACAATTGAGATAGAAGTTTCAGCTTCATCCCTTATTAGCAGGGTGGCCTTGGACCAGTTGTTTAACTTCTCAGAGCTTCAGCTTCCTCATTTGTAAAATGAGGATGTAATAATAATGATAATAACATCCCTTACCTCAGTGGGTTGTAAAAAGATACAATGTTCAGAATAGTGCCCAACACACAGTGATTCTCAAAAACATTAGCTTTTAGTATTTTACCAATATTATTACTGTTGGGAGTCAGAAAACAATACTCCAAAAGTTGGTGATTGGCACGCTGAGTACATTTTTTTTTTTGCTGGGGCTGGTTTGAACTCACCACCTCTGGCATATGGGGTTGGTCCCCTACTCCTTTGAGCCACAGGCGCCACCCATGGCATGTTGAGTACTTTGAACTGAAGTAGGAAGGCATCAAGATAAGCCTTGAAACCCAGGTCTCTCTCTGACCTTCCTCCAGCCCCTGTCTCTCTGATACTCTTTCTTTGCCTGAGTGCAAGGGGGACTCTTTCTGAAATTTTCTTGTCTGAGCGAACTTCTTTCCAAAAGAAATGCAATTGTCTTAGGACTCCCACCTCCCCACCGCCTTAGCAATCTCATCAAATAGGAAAGATTAACCACCTGAGAAGAGAACAAAAGCCTTCACCAGGCCCAGACAGACTTTTTATCTAGTCTGAGGGCAACTCTGAGACCTTGCCTGGGAGACTCCATCTGCACAATAAGAAAACCTTTCTTCACTGTGACGTCTGCCCCTCCCCTTCCCACCAGCTCCCCCAGAGCTCAGAGGAACTTTGTCTCAGTCCATTACTCCTCAGGCCCATTTTTTCCCCCTAAAAATCATTTACTACCCCCTAAAATTACCTATCGGCTCCCCTTCCCCTCTTTCCTATGGAAAGGGTATTTAAGCCTTGACCATCTGGCCCCTCTTTGAGTCTCACACTTGCTGGACTCTCATGCCCTATACTGTAATGCATTTGTTCATCTTCTCTTGTCTGTGAACTATTTATACATCAATCATTTCAGAGGGCCTTCAGTGAGCAGAGAGGACTCTTTCCCTCCACCCCTGCCTTATCATGACTTTTTTTAACCAGATGGCATTGGGAGTCAGCTGTGCATTCTGTCCTCAGTTCTGCTATCTGAAAAATGGGGCTGCTGCCGATAATTATCTTATCAGTACAAGAAAAAGTAGGGGAGATCACATTGCATGCCCCATGCAATAAAGGCACCCAGAAAAACATTTCCCCCTTTTCTCCTTTCCTCAGTCGTATTCAGGATCAAGAGATATTAAATATTGGAATAAATGCACAGTTTGGTGATTCTTGCCTTTTGGGGAGGTCATAGATTCTGTTGTAAATCTCAATTTATCTCCCTCTCAGAATAACGGAAATATGCATACATGATTTCAGAGAGTTCAATAGTTCAATGAACTATTACAGATTTTATCCTATTCCCACCAAAAAAAAAAAAATCTTATCTCTCCTTCACATGATGAATTATATAGAAGTTTTTGGGAAACAAATGTAACCCATAAAAATGAGGTCTTAAAGCTCAAGCTCTGGTGATGGTGAGATGTTGAGGGTCAGAGGGCCCCAGAGTGCTTAGCTGCGGGTCTGCCCAGGAGCTCCGGGGCCTGGGACCTCTGCCAGCTCTGGGACTTGCTGTTCTGGCTCCCACAACTGCCCCAGGGCCCCATCCGAGGCTGTCTTAGGAAGGCAGGATGGTGTTGGGGTTGGGGGTACTCTGCCTTCCTCCCCCCAGTGCAGTCTGTCATACACATAGGCTGTGGGCACTGCCTTTAATGCTGTCGTCTCTAAACTCTGCAATTTATGGCGCAGTCATAGCAGGGAGAAGGCAAGGATTAGTCTGTGTTGTAAGAGCCAGGTACACGTGTATTAAAAGGCTCTTGCAGCAATCAGCACCCCATGGCAGAAAACAATGGGATGCAGCATGTGCCCATTTATTCAGAACAAGAAGAGGGGAGATTTGGATAATCAAGACAAATGCCCACATGCCCAGGAAGCCTCTGAGAAGGGCTGGTGGGAGTGGCTTAGAGAATGCTGATGTTGGTGTTTGTTCTCTTGTCCTGGCAGATGTCTCCTCACTAAGTTGAAGCAGAGGGAGAAAAAAATTGGGTCCTGGGGCACCACAGAGGCCTACAGAAGTCCTTCTCTATGTGCGAATCATGTAAGCAGAGGAAGAGCTGGACTGCAGGGACCCTCAAGAAGAGAATAAGAAAACCACAGGATTCCAGTCACATCCCAGAATTAAAGGTGAGATGGGTAAAAAGTGACATTTTCAAACCTGGAATCTCCCTGGAATGTCATTTGCATCTTGATGATTAACAAGGAAATTTAAAATTCAGAATAAACTTCCTGCAGCATTATGTCCTAATGGCTGGGCTAATGGAGAGGGAGATGAGATTTACGGGGTCTCTGCAATGTTGCAGAGTGGCAGAGACCCCGACTTTGGGGATTGCAGCCCTCAGCTAATGGCTCCGCTGTAGGTGGTACATAGATGGCATCAGAAGTTAGTTGGCTCGTGGGGCAGTTGCCTGAACAAGTTGTGGGTTTGAATCTTACAACTCCTTGCTGGGATGTCTCATGGGAAGAAGCCACATCCTGAGCTCAGGGCTTTGCCCTAAGGGGGGACTTTGCAGGGCTTGGGCAGGTGGGATCTTGGGGAGGGTAACTGTCTTATCCTGAGGGAGCCTTAGGGACTCAGCTACAAGTCCAATGCACGTTTTGGTGGAAAGAGGGTGGTCTTACCTGCTGGATCCCTCCTCACTCCTTCCAAATAGCTCCAAGTTTGCAAGAGGGATTTCAGCAGGGGGGCTGCTGGTTGTATTTCCTCATGCTCCAACTCATGACCAGCTTAAGGTGTCAGACTCAGAGCTTCTTGTGGCTGACCCGGCTGCAGCGATCTGCAGCTGTTCCCCTGCACCCTTGCCTCTGACTCCTCGAATCTGCTCCAATCTTGTCCTCCAGCATTCCTCCTCTTCCTCCTCACTACAGTCCCATAGGGAAGTCTCATACATCCCCAACTTCAGGGCCACACTTGGCTTCATTACAAGAAGAGCACGTGGCTTAATGACATTTTAAAATAAACATTTTTGAGTCCTTCGTGTACGTCAGGCTTAGGGCTTTACATATCAAATTTTATTCAATTCTCACAACAATCCCACAAGGTAGTATTGTTATCCCCATTTTACAGAGGAAGAACTTGAGGGTCCCACAGATCAATTTCCCTGCTTGAGCTTATGCAGCTAAGAAGAGTGAAGCCAAGACTTTGATCAGGCTCTGTCTGCAGAGGCTGTGCAGAGCCACCTGCCTGCTCAACCCCACTTTGGAAAGGTGAGCATTTGGACCCCTGTGAGACCTGCTGACGGGGTTTCCCATTGCCACCCTGTCACCCTCTGATGCTGTCCTGCTCACCTTTGTGAGGCTGGAGCTGATTCGGGCTCCATAGGGGATATCGTCAATGCCTTGCTACTTTTGTGCCTGCCGATCACCTTTGCCTGAAGCTTACTGTGGCCACCAGGGCTTGGAAATTAAGACCCTCTAGGGAGCAGGTCTCAGATGTGCCTGGTGAGATTTTACAAAAGAATTTCCCAGCTCCTGAACGCCTAAGGTGGGATAAGTCTCTTGAATAAAGCCCTGAGATGCCCACAGGATAACTTGGCTGATAACAAACCCCTTATCAGCTGCTCTTCCTTTTCCACAGTCATACCCTAATCCCAGTCTATTAACAGAGTTTGTTGGAATCACCCCTGAAATAAACCACTTTCACTTACACTTGTCTTGTGCTTCCTGGGGCATCTTCTCTGTGGGTGTGTGGGTTACGGTGGTGGTTCAAAGGTCTCACCAATGCAGAAGGTATATCTCCTTTAAATAGTCCATAATCCCTCTCCCTGTTTCCATCAATTTGCTTGCCGTTTCATTACTTAATATTTACTTATGTGTAACGTCCACATTGGAGGCTGGGAATTCTGTCCTTAGACTGATAGAAATAAAACCCCTCTGTTCTATCTCTACAGTTACACCTTGGGCTGTTGGCTCAGACGTTACCCATTTTCTGGGCTCCCAAGGAATTTATAGACATTTTTCTAAGTAAGGGTAAAAGGGATCTTTTTTGTTTTGGACTTTGTCCTCTGTGATCATCAGATCTAGTCATGCTGCTTAGAAGTTGAGGAGTGGTCCCTTGGAGACCACTAGACTAGCAGATTTAGTCTCAAAGGCCTAGTAAACTCACACCCTTTCCTCTGATGTCAGGTGATTTGTAGCCAATTTCCTTTACTTGTCTGGGAGGGAAACATTTGGCACCATTTGTTGCAACATATATTCCTTCAACAATCACATGTCTCAGCTAAAGTCATGGCACCATGCAAAGCTAGGGAGATTGAAGAATGAATGAACTTGGCCCAGAGGATTTTTAGGGCGATGACACTATTCTGTGTGCTAGTATAATGGTGGATACATTTGTCCAAACCCATAGAATGCACAGCACCAAGAGTAAACCCTAATGTAAACTACAGACTTTAGTTACTAATAATGTCACTGTAGGCTCCTCAGTTGTAACAAATGCAGCACACGAAAGCCTCACAGGTAAACCAGGGGATGGGCAAGTTGAGAGGTTCTGTGGGAACTCAGGATTTTCTGCTCATTTTTCTGCTAACCTAAAACTGCTTTAAAAATAAAGTCTATTAATTAAACGACAGCAACAACAACAAAATGAATAAGCCCACAGCGTTTGCTCTTACAGAGTTCACTGCCAAGAGGAAGAGAAGGCAGAGAAGCAGCTCATTTTGATAGTGTGATGTGTACTGGGCAGAGGCTGGCCAAATCAAACCCAAGGAAAAGCAGCATTTATGGTGCACACCAGAGCGCCTGTGACCAGCTGGCAGCCCTGTGTCCTTTTACTGTCCCTAATTTTCCTGACTAGTTTCAAATGCTGCAGAAGATGGGGTTGATGCTATGACCTTGAGCCCTCAAGTTGGGTCAGGCTGGATGGGTGGTGCCTGGGAACCCTGAATTATGTTTTCTTCCCAGAGGTGTTATAATGCATTGTTGTTAAAAGAACAGCCTCTGTGTATTTAAATCTCAGTCCTGCCACTTTCTAGTAAGTAGAGCATTTGTTTGAGGAACCACTGAATCTGCTGAGATGAACTTGCACTCATACTCCATTACTCACCTGACTGCCACAGCCCCTGCTCTGACTGCTGGACCCAGTAACGTTTTGGGTCCCCTAGAATTGGTGTCAGTTCAGAGCCCACATTCAGTGATCCTGAACAGATCTGATTATTTTCTTTTCCCCAGCGTAGTCATCCCAGTAAAAGTCTATAGATCCCTCTAGAGCAGGCTGGGAGAAAGAGTAACAGCATACATTTCTGGCAGTGGAGCCGAGTCCTTCCTCAAGGGGACTGGCCTCTGGTTCAGACAAGGGTTTGGGTCTGTAAACTGGTTAACTCTGGGAATTGATTGAGGGGCTGTGACTCTCTGTTCTTCTGCTCACCTGACTTAGAACTCTTTGCTTATACAGACCAGGTAAAACTTTAGTAGGCTTCTTATCTCTTTTGTGTCTAGGAGCACCATGGTTAACTGGCCAACACCACAAGCCTGGAGAGTCAGACTATTCTGGTTGCTGCCTTGACCATGCTGTCTGTCACAGTGACAAGTGCCCCTTTTGCCTTTAGCCATTGAATGCTGGTGCCACTGGGTCCCAGCCACTGTAGCATGCCTTGGACATGTCACTCTCCCTGTTTATGCCTCAGTCTCCTCCTCTATACAATGGGGTGACTAACAGTACCCACCCCAGGGCTGCTGAGAGGTTTAGAGGAATATGTGGAAGTGACAGAAGAGTCTCCAAGCCAACATGTGGTTACTAGAATTATTTGTGCTGGTAAGAGGGAAGAGATGGAGAGGGGAGGAAGGTGCTGGGCAGGAAACCTCCCCCCAAAAGGCTTCCTGAGTACCTAGTCTGTGCCACCCACCGAGATAGCTGGTAAGGATAAAACAGTGAGCCAGGCAGGGGCAATGATCACCTTCAGAAGCTTAGTGGGCAATTGTGCCACATGGTCTCAGCACTTCGCGTGTGGAATGCCTAAGGAGTATAGGGACACAGGATCCTGGGACCCTGGATCCTCTGAAAGGACACAGCCTCCTCAGCCTGTCTAGCCCCTGAGGAGGGCCAAGACCCTGCTGCTGCCTAGCCTCTGGGTATAGCACTGCAACATTCAGAAAATGCCTCCTGGTTCAGTTCATACAGCAGAGGGTGTATCCTGAGCTCAGTCAGAGTTACCAAATGCACCCTTCTCTCCAAAACAGTTCTCAAAGTCTCCTCCTCTGTCTGTACCGTTGCTGTGCCTAAGCCCCCACGCCTCTCTCCTTATGTCCTCCATGCTCCAGCCCCACAGGCCACCTTGCTGCCTTCTGCCCAGCCTCTGGGCTTTTGCACCTGCTGTTTCCTCTGTCTGAACATCCTTCGCAGGTGTGCCTGCTCTCAGCTGTCGCTTCCTCCAGCTCCATGTATCTGCCACTGTCCCTCTCCAAGCCCTAAGACCTGCTGAGGCTCCTGTCTTTTGGGTTTCCCTGGACCTTGCACAGTGCCAGTGTTCATCCTTAGTGCCCCCCCACGCCGAGCGCTGAGCTCCACAGGGCAGAGACAACGCCTGCCTGTTCCCACAGTTCCTATCACCCTCCTTTGTCACCACACCTCGCCCATACGGCTCAGTAAATATCTGTCGATGCAAACATGGTGCCTTTGCGCGAAGATCATCCTCTAGGCCAAATTCTGCACGTGTTTTGAGCAGCCTCAGTTTTGCGGATACCTCCAAGTCCTTCAAGATGCAGAACCGGACCAAGGACTAGGTAAACGTGGCGGGTGTCCACCCACTCTGGGCGTGCCTTGTCGCCTCTCTTTCTCGCTCAGGGAGGCCACTGGGGCACGGCAGGGCGGGAGCACGACCGCCGCCGGGCAGGTGAGCTCCGCGCAGGCCCGGTCCCCGCGTGTCCGCGGTGCGCGCCGGCGGCCAGCAGAGGGCGGCGGCGCGTCGGGAGCCGCCGGGCAGCTCCAGGAACCCGCGCCGAGCCGCGCTCAGAAGCCGGTGGCCCGCGGAGAGGCCGTGCGCACCGGGGAGGCGGCCACGTCCTTCCTCCTTCCGAAGTGCAGGCAGAGCCCCCGGAGCCATGGCCAGCCCTTCAGGCAGCCCGGAAGACACTGGCAAGGCCAGAGGCAGGGACGACTGGCTGAAGAGCGAGGAGGACGATGCCCCTCCGGAGGAGAAGAGGCTGAGGCTGGGGCTGGAAGGCGGAGGTGCGGGGACCGAGGACGGGGAAAGCGCGCCGCGTCTGGGCAGGGACGGCCCCGCCACCCAGGCAGGTGGCGAAGGCGGAGGCGTAAGTGAGCGGGGCGCGGGGGGCCATAGGGATGAGCAGTGGCCACCATCAGGTTGAAGTTGATAATTGGGCAGCAACTCCTGCGGGCCCGAGGTGACAGCTTGCAGGGACCTCCTGAGGAACTAGATGCCCTGGAGACCCACTGGAGTAAGGTTGGCTGAGGGAGAGGAGGGCAGCCTTGTGTCCCCGGGATCCCCCCGGGATGGGAAGGAGGCGGAGTTGCTCTGAGCAGCCCTCAACACGCACCCCCATCCTGGGCAGGGCTGCTTGGGGCGCCTCTCTGGGACTTTACTGGGGTGTGTGCCTCTCACTTGGTGAGGGGTTTGGGTGGACAGTAGCTGGGCACCAGGTTTGGTCAACCCTGCTCTGTTCAGCGTGGGGGCTGGAGGCCCTCGGGTCCCCCACATGCCCTGCATCTTTCTATCGCTACCTCGCTTTCTGGGTGGCAGCAGAGTTGAGCGGAGGCAGGTGGCTTTCGTCCAGAATGCGCTTCCCTCTTCCCATCCCGGGAGGCAGGCAGACTTTGCATCCCCAGCGCTGTCCCCGTGGCCAAGGGCTACTGTGAGGGTGTGCTGCCACCGTGGGCACGTGAGTCACTGGGCATGTGTGTGGGCTGGAGCCCAGGGCCTCCTGGGGTTCACTTTGTACTTCCCCTCCCGACTCTCCGCTTGTGACTTTGCTGACCTTCCGTTTGGGGCGCACATGTATCTAGAGGACAGATGGGGACTGGCTGGAGAGCTGCTCCCTTGGTGAGGGCTGCCACCTTGATGGTTTTTCATGGATAGTGGGGTTGACCTCTTTGTTCCCTCCACATGTTTTTATTCTTGACCATTTGCTTGGCTGAGATTGTCTTAAAAATTTCATCAGTTGCTAATGAGCCCCAGGCGGTAGAGTTTCCTTTCCTTCTGGGTCCACTTAGGCAGCAGCAGCAGGAGCAGGAGCTCTCCCTCCCCAGGGCTGCAGCAGAGGCCACCCCACCAGGCTCGGGGCTGTCCTAGACCCTTCTTATAGTGGTGGTTTCAGCTCTCTGTGGATGTTACTGCAGCCAGAGCTTGGTCACTTGGACACCAAGACCAGGTGAATTCTGAACTCCCAGGAGGAGGAGGGTAATAGTCCCGGAAGGTTTGCTGGGACACGTCCGGAAAGGATGAGAAGGCAGTGGGGTCAGAGAGCCTTGAGAGGAGAGGTCCCAGTCCCAAACACAGTGGCAGTGTAATGCCAGAAAACTTTTATTGTTGAAATTCCCTCCACCCATCTTGTTCCTTTCCATGGACTCTGTCAAATACCAGGATACCAGAATGCAGTGAAGTGACCAGTGCAGTGGAATGTGGGTCTGGAATCAGATAGCTCAGGTTTGCATCCTGGCTTTGCTCCTTCTGAGCTGGGTGACCAGGGGCAAGTCACTTGACCTCTCTGAGCCTCAGCGTCCTTGTCGGCATAATGGATGTATCACTGGCCCCATACCATGGGGTTATAGTCCTGAATGAAGCCTGTCTCAGAGAGCACTGAGTACTGGGCCTGGTGCACAGTATGTGCTCGATACACGTGACCTTGTACTAAAACTCATTCCTTGGAGCTTTCTGGGTGTAAGGTTTTTGTACTGAGATAAGGGTCTTAGGGCTGAATCTCCATGTTAAATGCTTTCTGGAGGTTAAGAGAATTGTATGTAGAGGATAAAATTTCTCAATAGCAGAAACCCCACTGAATTTTTTGGTCCACAAAGGAAAATGGGAATCCTATAGTTTGAAGAATTACATACCTTGTTTGCTGAACCTGAATCCGTTTCCTGTCTCTTCCAGGAGCCTGGATGTTCTCAGGCCAGTGGTCTCTCGAAGAGATAGAATCTTGGTTTTCAAGTTGAAAGGTTGGCCCAAGGCCTAGTGCAGCCCACAATGCCTTCCAGAAAAATTCTTTTTTCCTTTTTAGTTTCTATGGGAATATTTTCTCTGAAGAACCTAGGAAGCAGTTTCAGGCTGGTGTGAGGATTAGCAGCTATTTCTTTGAGGAGAAAGAAATGGCCTGTTCTTCACTCACAGGCCATGTCTGAGTGGATCAAGAAGAACAGAGTGCCCTTTTATGAGATTTTGTCTGTGTGGACCATTAGCTTGGTGAAATGTCAAAACCATCCCTGTTCTTTAATAGCAGATTGTTTTGGATTTTTCTTTGCAGAAGCTGCCGGGGCATCACCTCCCTGTCCGTGCTGTATCCAGATGTTTTTAAGGACAGGCCTGTACTCTGGATGGCTGAGGTTGAAATGGGACTGGTTTTCTCTCTGATGGCTCCCGGGCTCTGCCCTTGTCTTTGAGGGTAGGGGGTTTCTTTCTTTGGTGTTTGCTAGAGGACACTTTTCACTCCTGGTACCCCAGGAGCCCCTGAGTGCCAAGTCCCACTGGAGAGTGTGTATTTATGGGGGCCGAGTCCCCATCAGGGACCACAGGGTTTCACAGGCTTCTTTACATCCTCAAGCACCAGCCCTGCTGAGAAGAAGAACTGGTCTTCCCAGAGTCTGTACTGACCTCTTCCCAGTGATCCCAGGATAAGCCTGATGCAGAGTTCTTCCTGGGGGGAAAGAAAATTCTCTGCGGGGTCATTGGTCATCGACTTCAACTGTTTGCTTAGCTTTCCCCAAGACCAGGCAGCTCATCAGAGATTTCCAGGTTGTTGGACAGAACCGAGAATTCGAGGGTAATAACCCATCAGAATCCCTGAAATCCTCTGATGGAATCTCTAGGCAGAAGCACCTGGCCTTGGAACTAGAGCAGGAAAGTTATTGTCAGCCAGGGGCTCCCTGCAGAGGTGAATCCACAGGTCTGTTCCTGCCTCATTAGCAGTGGTCTGCGCCTGGATCTCTTACCTTGGCACTGGTAACATTTGGGGCCTTCCTGTGTGTTATAGGGTGTGTGGCAACATCCCTGGCCTCTGCCCAGTAGATGCCTATTGCCCCCCACCCCCACCCCATCTATGACAACCAGATGTGTCTCCTGGCAGGTGGTGGGGCATAAATAAGATCACTCCATCCGAGAGCCATTGGTCTACACTTGAGAAAATGAGTGTGAGTGTCCAGTCTGGGTCCCTGTTGAACCACTTAGGAGCAGCGTGGCCTTGGGAAATTAATACCACTGTGGGCATCAGTTTCCTCACCTGCACAGTGGAGATAGTGAGATGCATCTTACAGGAAGGTTATGTGGGCATTCCACTGAGGCAAGTTAACAGATGGAAAATGCTTGGCATGGCATTTAAACACAGAAAAAGCACAGAATAAATGGTTGATACCGTTTACAAATTATTCCAGTTATTCAGACTTCATCCTCCACCTCTCGATCCCATTGGTGAGGTACAAAGGGGGATGTCACCCACCTAAACCCCAGAGTGGATTAGGGTGGCATCTTGGCTTTTTGCACGAGACTTGAAGGTCTTCTCCTGGGTTCTCTGGGGCTAGGATTGCAGGAGGCAGGCGTGTGAGTAGGTGGAGCAGGTGGCCCCCCGGGTCCACGCCATGCTGGAGACTCACAAAGCCGGCTTGCTGAGACAGGGGGTTTGGACCAACATCTGGGTTTCTGGATTCCTGTTTGAGCACAGCTGGACCCCACAGGCTGAAACTCTCTCTGCTCAGATAGAGATATTTCCCTGGCAACGATCTCTCAAGCTGACATGAAGACACGGCCACCCACTGGAATGCGGCGTGTCTGCCTGGCTGTCCTGTAATTTGTGAGGCGAGCTTCTGAGGCACGCAGCGCCTAAGCGGGAAGTGGTGGGAAGTTCACTCATCTTTCATGGGCTGCAAGTGCCGTGCAGGTGGGGGAGGGCTAGAAGGAAGACAACAGAGGGGACATTCTTTTTACATAGGATGGAGAGGTGCAGGGTATACCCCTCCAGAGAAGCAAGTTTCCCTGCACCGGGAATAGTTTTGGAGTGTGAGCTGTATTGCCTTTGGCTTTAATTATTTCTTAACTAACTCACCACAGTGCTGGCAAATGGGAACGTGATTTGTGCTTCTCAGCTGAAAAGACTTAGACTCCAGGCACATGTCTTCCTAATTCTTTTAATTTCAGTAGGGTGGTGGTTATTTCCCTGTTGTGTCCTCTGGAGTGTGACATGGCATTGAAGCAGTGAAAAGGAGATGAGTTTGGAGGTTGGGTCAGGGGTCCCTACCAGGGATGCTGATTGTGGTGGCAGTGGTGGTGGGTGGAGTTGGGAATGAGGAATGGATCTATTGGGTATTGGGGGCGAGAAAGAGGGACAGTCTAGGTTGACCTCCAGAATGCCAGGCAAGAACAGGAATTTGATGCTGGCCTGCTTTACTCAGGTCACCGTCAGACCCCAGGGGCAATGTTTGCCAGGCTATACAGATGTGAGTGGGAAAGCAATTGTGGGCCAGACGTTCAGACTTGTAGATTATAGCCGAGGCCATGGGAATGACTGAGATTGCCCAGGAAGGGAATGGAGATATTAGAAGGGGCTTTCCCTAAGCCCTGGGAAACCTTGATGAGAGGATCAGAACTCCTGGGAGAGGTCAGTGGACACACAGCCCAAGGGTGTGGGGCTTCCCAGACAGGAGAGGGAGAAGACTGGCATGTTGGACAGAGCCGCCTGGATTTCATGTACTGTGTTCATCGGCTGTTGCTAGAAGATTTTTTTGCATTTCTAAATAGTAATAAATTTCACATATTTTCAAACACATTTTATAGGTACGTTGAAAAATCAGTAGTAGTTTGATGACTCACAATTCCATCAAACCTTAACTTTAAAGATTCAACAGTGGATAGGTGAGACTATTTTGGTCAAATAATAGGTGAGACTATTTTGGTCAAATATATCAGGACAGGTACCATTTATAGAAATAATATATGTGTTAATTAACATGTGTTAATATATGTTTTAATTGCATTAGACAATTTTTCATATTCTGAATTTTATTGTTAATAATTACTTTTAAAGAGAACATGTTATATTTCTTGAACTTTCCCATTTTATTTATTTCTTTTATACAGAAGGAATGTATATAACAGGATGTTTGGAACTATATGCATATTGTAAAATGGCTAGATGGAACTAATTCATATATACATTGCCTCACATAGTTGCTTTTTTGAGATGAGAACACTTAAGATCTATTCTCTTTGTGATTTTCAAGTATACAATGTATTGTTATACTTGTAGTCATCTATTGTGCTACAGGTCTCTTGAACTTCTTCTGTTTAACTGAAATTTGGTGTCCTCTGGTCAACATGTCCCCCAGCACCCCAGCCCCTGGTGATCACCATTTTACTTGTCTATGAATTCAAAATTCAACTTTTTTAGATTCCACACATAAGTGAGGTCATGTGGTATTTGTCTTTCTGTATCTGGCTCATTTTACTTAATATAATGTCCTCCAGGTTCACTGTGTGGTTGCAAATGACATGACTTCTTTTTTTAAGGCCAAATGGTATCCCATTGAGCATTTATAGCACATTGTTGCTGGAATTAATTTTTTTATTTCAAATTAGTATGAGGGTATAAATTTCTAAGTTACACTGTTCTGACTTCCAAGGTTAAGTTCAAGTTGTAGTTGAGCCTTTCACCCAAGGGATGTGCCAAACACCCTCATTTTGTGTACATTAGGTAAGATCCCACCAATTGCCCTCCCTCTTATCGCCCTGCCTCCTCTCCCGTCCTCCTTGCCCCTCCTTCCTCTCCCTCCCTCCTCTCCCCTCCCCACTTCTCTCCTTCTCTTCTCCCCTCCCCTTGCTAGACTATAATTGTGTTTATCATTTGTGTGGGCATGTAGTTGTTTATATATTGGTTTCATGTTAGTATTGAGTACATTGATGTTGCTGGAATTTTAATGGAGGCCAATGGGGGTGCAAACATTCACCCTAAGTCTGCACACTCCACACCCAACCAGGGTGTAGGTGAGGATACCCAGGATGCTCATGGTCTTGCAGAACTATAGTTTGTGTGCGTGATTCCAGAGCCCTTATCCTCCTATAATGCTTGCTGTCACTTTGCCATGTTCCCATGGCACATGGTGGCACTGTTGTGAGACTCTCACTTCTGCACACTGAGGGCCATTCGCCTTCCTCATTTCTCTAAGTATCTGAGCAGCTCCTGTGCTCCAGATGCTTGTCTACAAGGAAGGTCAGTTCCTGGAGGTCATACTTTAGTGGAGGAGAAAGACTATAGCTCAATGCCAGAGTTGGCCCCCTGCCTGTTAATATAAATAAAGTTTTATTGGAACACAGCCACATCCATTTATATACTTGCTATCTGTTTTACTGCTTTCCTGCTACTAGGAGAGGGAAAGTTGAATAGTTGGGACAGAGACTGGGTGGCCTGCAAGGTTGAACTCTTTACCATCTGGCTTTTTATAGAAAAAAAAAACGTTGCTGATCCCTACACTCTGAAAGCCTCAAGTTAAGAGGACTTTGCATTGCCCTGGTGTCCCATAGGGGCTTGAATACGGCTGCCCTTGGGATGTATAAGCTCTGAGGTGGGACTGCAGTGAGTTAGTCTCAGTTTTGCAGGTCTTTCATATTAGGGGCAGGATGCTGGGTCGCAAGTAGGTTTTCCTCACCACTGTGGCTGGGGTGCCTGGCTGCTGCACTGTCTGATTTTTGTAATGAGCAAGAGAAAGGAGAGAGGAAGCAGCAACTTTTGCCCCTTTGTAAGCATCGTCCTAAGGGGGTCTCTCAGTGAGTGTTTAGCATCCCACCCTGCATAGCCACGGACATCCAGTGAGGTCAGTCTTCTTGGTGCAGCCACTCTGAGGCTCTATACAGAGCCTCCAAATTATCAGGAAGGGAGAGAGAAGAAGGATGGGTTTTGCAAGCACTAGAACTTGGATTATTGAAATTAACATTTCCCCCAAGTTTTATAACGTCTAGGCATGCATATTTAAGCGTCTGCCTCAAAAGCTCGTGCTAATAACCAGATGGTGCATTTAATTTTTTTGTTCTCTGAGCAGTATGCATCTTCCTGCACAGCCCTCCTTGCAGGCAATGGCACATCAAGTGACAGTACGTCTGGCTGTTGCTACAGACCCCTCCCCCTGGGCAGCCCTTTGCGAGCCCTGCCTTCCTGGAGCAGCTTCTTCCTTGCTGGTCCACCCTAGTGGCAAGGTGTCAGGTTACTCCCAGTTCTCCCCCCCAAGGACTCCTGCCTTTGCATCTCCAAGGAATAGGGGCTCCTCCTGACCTCCCAGACCTCACCAGCTGAGGAACAGGGTCCTGGGCTAGTGGGGGCCTGATCCCACCTTGCCTTTCAGAATCCACCCCACCCCCCACCCCAGAGGATCCCAGCTAGGGCGTTAAGTCTTTGCTCCTCTCTGGGTGAGGAAGACTTTGTGGCTTGGAAACCTGTTGACTGAACTTTGAGGATGTGAGTGCCCGAGAGGCAAAGTCTGCTGCCCTGTTTATTCATTTTTTATTTTATTTTTTGAATTCTTTTCTGTGTTGTTCTGATGTTGCTTTAAGCCCCTGTCTTTCCTGCCTTGGGGTCTCTGAATTGGACCAGATGAGAGAGTCCAGAGCTCTGCAGGGGTGGGGAACCTGTGGCCTCAAGGCCACATGTGGCCCTCTAGGTCTCCGAGTGCAGCCCCTTGACAGAATCCAAACTTCACGGAACAAATCCCTTTATTAAAAAGATTTGTTCTGTAAAACTTGGATTCAGTCAAAAGGCTGCACTCAAGGATCCAGAAGGCCACAGATTATCCATCCCATCTGATTCTCTTCCATACGTTTTTTTTTTGTGAGTGTACAGGCATGTATATCTGCACACAAGTAGTTTTAATTTTAATCTTTTTGTAGAAAATGAAGACGGGGCAATGCTATGCCATATTTATGGTTTGGAAGAGCCCCCTCTTCACTCACTGTATCTTTGACATCATCTCACACTGGCCCCTGGGTGCCACCTTCCCTAAGCCCTTACTCTGGTGGGGCTGTGCCATGCCTCGTCTAACTACCCTGCACCCAAATCTCTCTGGACAGTGTCTGCCTCTTCCCTGCTGCAAATGAAGCCATGATAAACGTCCTCGCACATATCCCTTGGCGTCCTATGCCTGTGTCCTGTAAAACATGGGGCATGGGGCTGTCCAGGTCAGGGGGTGACCTGTGCTCAGCTTACATCCTGGTTAAATTTCGTCAGGTTGTCCAGCTCCCCAAGGACCTACGTGCTGCCATCCCCTGCGCTCATCATCTTCCACAGCCCAGAAAGCCCTGGGCAGAGCGACATGGCAGCTTCACCTTCCTGTCCTCAGGCTGGTCCACTCCCCGATGTCCACCCCCACCAGCCCCTGGAAGGACAGTTTCCTTTCTTGGATATACCAGGCAATGTTACTGCATTTATCTCCTTCAGGCCTCAGTTTCCTCAGAGGTAAAATAGGGATGAGATAATGTGCGCCTCCTTGGGCTGCCATGCAGTTTGGGTAAATTAACTCACGGGAGCACTGCAAGGTGTCTGGCTTGCCGACTGACCTTACCAGGGGCAGTGTCTACAGTGCCAAGCTCCTTGCTGCCCTTTGAGACATCACAGGGACAGAGACTGAGGCGCAGTCAGTGGGTGCAGAGGAAGGAAACAGAATCCTGAGAGGTCCTCTGTGGGTGGGCCCTAAGATGAGCCCCCAGCCACAGGGCCCCTTTCCCCCTGCCCATCTCACCTAGGTCCAGAGGGCTGTGCTATGTCTTCCAGGCCACAGTCTGGAAACTGGGTCTAGGAATGGGCAAGACAGTGTCCCGCTTTATCCTGGCACCTGCAATCCCAGCTGGCAGCTGGGTGCCAACTGACCCCTTGGTGGCAGGGACCCTCCTAGTTCTGAACCCTGAGACACAGGGCAGGGGAGTGTAGAAGGGCAGTACGCTCATCATAGCCCTTCTTCCTCCTTGACCCTAGACACCAAATTTTATGTGTGTGTGTGTGTGTGTGTGTGTGTGTGTGTGTGAAAACAGTGGTGTGAGTTTCCAAGCCTGAGGTTGTGTTACTGCAGGGGTAGGTGGCTGGATGAAGTACAGGATGTCGAGTTAAACCTGAATTTCTGATTAATGGATTTTTTCTTTTTTTAGCACCAGTATGTTTCATGTAACATTTGGGGAGAGAGCACTGAATCCTAACCAGTAGCCTACCAGGGAGGATACTCATGTGATATCTGGGACATACTTACCCTCAAAAATGATTGTTGTTTCTTTGAAATTCAAGTTTAACCAGCGTCCTGTCTTTTCACTTCCTGTATCTGGCAGTTCTGTGCTGTGCTTATTGGTGTGTATTTGTGGATTGCCACATGAGAGACTCTCTCCAGGTATCTGTAGGCGCCAGGATGGAGATGGACTGAGGGGACCCTCCCGGGCTGCTTGATGGTCTCTGGCAGCTGTGGGATTGGATGCTGTAGCCACTGGGGCCTGGACAGTGGCTACCCGCATCTGCCTCCCTGCCGGGGTTGGCTTTCCTCCCATCTCTCTCCAAATATGGGGGCGAGAGCTGCCCCGTCGGCCCCTGCTGCCCGCGTGGAGCTCAGCCGCCCAGCCAGACGAGACGGCAAACAGTGTGCAGATGGCAACAAAGCTCTCCCCAGCTCCCTCTGGGCGGGGCCTGCAGATGAAACGGAAGTCCTCCTTCGCACCCCCGCTTCCAGAAATCCCAGGCGACAGTCACCACTGAGTTGCTGTTTTGGACTCTGCTTCCTCCTGGTGATTATGCCACCCTGAACAAATAAAGCACTTCATTCCCACCATAAACTTGTTCACATGCACACATGGCCATTGTCTAGATCCACCAGTGTGTGCCTGACTCATCCGGGTAAGGGGCTCTCCTCCCAGAGGCTGGGGAAGAGCTGCGTAATTGCCATCTGAAAGTCTCTCAGGAGAAGCCAACTGCAGATTTGGAAGGTTTTTTTTGGGTTCTGTGTTGTTTTTG
The DNA here is from genome assembly GCA_963574575.1 of Galagoides demidoff. Taxonomy (NCBI): domain Eukaryota; kingdom Metazoa; phylum Chordata; class Mammalia; order Primates; family Galagidae; genus Galagoides; species Galagoides demidoff. The sequence continues at coordinate 19,516 of CAUYQV010071537.1, read as the reverse complement.
ATACTTGTTCACAACCTAAATCACCCAGAGCCCTGCCCTGGTGTGCAGAGCCTGAGGATGCATTTGTGTCCAATTGGCTTGGAGACTCAAGAAGCTTGTTGAACATGGCTTCTGAGTCCACAGTAGTCTGTCATGGGACACATCACCAAGGAGAGACACTGTGCTTTTTGAAGATGGTTCCTGTTTAGTCATTCATTGAACTCACTACAGGCAAGGTTACGGTGTCTTTGTTTCTCCTCTGTGAGGTGGGTGCTAGGATCAGCTGCATCTTCACTGGCTCCCTGTAGCTTCTTTCAAGCTCCTGTACTTTTCCTGCCACAGGGCCTTTGCACCTCTTGCTCCCTTCTAAACCATGATCTCCCCATGAGGGCAGAAGCTGTACTTGTTTTTGATTCTCATTGTATCTCTGGTGTTTAACATATGCTCAGCTAGAATTTGATTAGTGAATGAAGAAGGAATGCCCATTTTACAGATGGGAAAACTGAGGCTCAGAAAAATTACATAACTTGGCCAGTATTATATAGTGACTCAGAAGTGAGGCTGCATTAGATAGAAGTTACCTGCTTGTTCTCTGAGTGCACACTTTTAACCACTTCACCATGGTAGCTCACCAAACAGGAGGAGCAAGAGGCAACTTTTAGAACAGAAATCCTAGGGTAATTCCAGAAGATGGAATAGGAATGTACTCACCTAAGGGCCTTCTTACTACATTGCTTTAAAACAGTGGTTCTCAACTTATGCTGTGGCCCTTTAATACTGTTCCTGTGGGTCACGACCCACAGGTTGAGAACTGCTGTTTAAAAGCCCAGTCTTTCCACCTTCCTCTTAGCAAAGACTTTAGCAATATTTGAAGCACAGTTGTCAGTATGAAAGGATGGATGTTTGCAATAAGAAAGAGTCTGTATCACATTTAGCTTGTGATCTGCTATGGCCTCCTGATCATCTTCAGTCTTAGTTATGCACTCCTCCCTTCTTCTTTCCTCCCTCCCTTCTGCCTCCCTCCTTCCTTCCCTCTTTTCTTCCTTTTTCCTTGCCTTCCTGTCTTTCTCCTCCTTTCCCCTTCCCTCCCCTCCTTCCATAGAGGGGATACAAATATTTTTGCTACACGGATAGCTTCTTTAATGCTCAAGTCAGGGCTATTAGTGTGCCCATCACTCAAATAGTGTTCATCATACCTGTTAAATAGATTTTTGCTCCTTCCTCCCTCCACCCCCACCCCCCACCAATGTGTGCCCACTGGTTAGTTCCAGCTTAATAGAGAGTATATGTGGTATTTGTTTTTCTACTCCTGAGAAACTTCACTTAAGATAATGGTCTCTAGTTCCATCTAAATTGTTGCAAAAGACACTAATTTATTAGTTTATATGGCTAAGTTGTACTCCATGGTATGTGTGCAGATACCACATTTTGTTAATCCATTTATGAACTGATGGGCACTTCAGTTGGTTCTACATCTTTGTGATTGTGAATTGTTTTATAATCAACATTTGAGTACAGGTGTCTTTTGAGATTGCTGGATTGACTAGTAAGTCTACTTTTAGTCTTTGTGGAATCTCCCTACTGTTTTCCATAAGGCTGCATTAGTTTGTAGTTCTACCAATGACGGATAAGCATTTTTTTCTCCCTGCATTCACATTAACATCTATTCTTTTTAATAATTGCCATTTTGATAGTAGTAAGGTGATATATCTTTGTGGTTTTAATTTGCATTTCCCTGATGATTAGTAATTCTGAGCATTTTTTCATGTGTTTATTGGCTATTTGTCTTCTTTCAAAGAAGTCTGTTGATATCTTCTGCCCACTTTTTAATGTAGTTGTTTGTTTTGTTCTTGCTGAATTGAGTTCTTTGTAGATTCTGGTTATTAGCCCCTAATTGAATATATAGTTTACAAATACTTTCTCCCATTCTGTAGGTTTTCTATTTGCTCTGTTGATTGTTTCCTTTGCTGTGCAGAAATGTTGATAGCTGTTCAGTTTCTTTATGTCTTCAAGATTGCTTAGAACTTTTCCCTGTAACTAGAGCTGCTTCCCACCCCAATCCCACATCCAGCTTGTTTTGGATTTTGTCAACAACTGCACCAGCCTTTGGTGAAGGCTGGATTGGAGGAATGTCTTGAAAAAGAGCATGTGTGATGAAAGATACCTGGTGTGTGTTGTAGGGGCGAGACACGGTGGTTTGGGCTTCCCCACTATGGCCTTGGGTATGGGTTAAGACACAGTAGTTTGGGCTTTCCCTGCCATGGCCTTGGGTGTGGGCCGAGACACGGAGGTTTAGGCTTCCCCACTATGGCCTTGGGTGTGGGCTGAGACACGGGGGTTTGGGCTTCCCCACCATGGCCTTGGGTGTGGGCTGAGACACGGGGGTTTGGCCTTCCCCACCACGGCCTTGGGTGTGGGCCGAGACATGGGGGTTTGGGCTTTCTTGCCTATGGGAAGGCGCCGTCTGTTCCTAGGCAGCCACACTGCATACAGTGAAGTCATGTTTATGTAACTGCAGCTTGGCATCTTGCCTTTCTTGGTCCCCCTGGGTATAAAGGTGCATAGGACCTTCTGTCTGTGGATTTGCCATGCTAGTCTCCAGGAGCAGAACAGAAGACATGTTACACCTGCCCTCCAGTGCTTGATTTATTCTCTGGTGAGTCTGGATTAGAACACTTGCATTACAGGGGGGAGTCACTGGGACCATATTCAAAGTCTGGACAGGCTGACCTGGAGGACTGCAGAAGGCCCCAAGAGATAAGCCCCCCTTTCTCTTCATGGTTGGGGAAGACATGATGAGCATGCTTAATTTGATGGAGAGATTAAAGAGCCCTTTTGCAGACTTGCCCAGCATGGCAGTAACGTGCCATAGCCTAGATATTGATTATTGATTGCCCAGCTGTCATTAGCTCAACACCTGCAGTTGTAGCTACAATTTGTGTTAATTATCAATACTGAGTTCTGAATTTCCTAGTCAATAAAGGAAGTGCCCTGAGAGTGGCAGCTAAGGCTAGGTAATGATGTGCATTACATGGGCAAGCCCCCTTATGAACCTATGTCAGGTAGAGAGACACCCCTCCCCTAAAGAACTCGGTCAGTTCTTTGGAGGACCCTGAATAAATGGCAGACAATGTTGCTTAAGTTTATTCATCCACCCACTTACCATTCATCCATCTGCTTATACTTGGGTCCATATATTCAGCATGAATATGTTGAATATATGTTTCATCTTCCATTCCTTTCTTCCACAAAGCATGGTGGATGGATCAGTCAAGCTAGAGACACCTCAGGGACTCATGAATGACCTCTTAGACTCTGAGAGGCGCCTGCCCTAGTGGTTGAGAACATGGGCTCTACAGTTTGACCCACAGGGCTCAAACTGCACCTTCACCTCCCAGGTCTTTCACTCTCTTGCTCCTGAGGCAAGTTATAAAACCTCTCTGTGCCTCGGGGTTCTCTTCTGAAAATTGGCTTTTAATGGCTTCTACTATTGCAGATACAATGAGTATTAAGTAAGATGCCACTTTAAAAATGTATAGTCAACACTCAATACACGTTAGGTTTCACCACTTCTTATTATCATTCTCGGTAGGTGCTGCAGATATCATGGTGAGTGTGGGAAAGACACATTTAAACAGACCCTACAAGGTGGTGAGTCCTGCAGCCAGGATGGCCAGAGAGCCATGGAGAGGGACTGGCCCACTCAGAATCCCTGAGGAATTTCTGTTCCTGTTGAGACCTGTGGGGTGACAAGAGTTGGAGTCTCACATGTCTCACCCAGACAGGATGGGGCCAAGTTAGCCCGGGCCTTGCAAAAATGGGTCCTGGTCTTCACTGGCAGAGTTGAGTGACCCAGCCGCCCTCCTGTCCACTGTGGCTGGAAGTCCAGCAGATCGAGGAGTGGCAGCTTGGGGGAGGGGCTGGGCCTCCACCTGCCTGTGTGGGACCTGGATAGTGGGGTTAGAAACCATGCCTCCTGCTCTCTTGTGCAGTGGGATCTCTCAAAACATTAGTTACTACCAACTCAACGGGATTACTTGGCAAGTGAAGGCTCTTTGAAAGTGAAAACATTCTATTAGAATACAAAGTATTCTTCTGTGCCTGTGATGTTTTCTAACCTGTGAAGTTATTGTGGACCCTGAAACTGTGAAAGGTAATGAAGTCAACCCTTCCTCCATCTGTCCCTTTGTGGAGGCCATTGTTCAAAGGTTACTGATGCTGTTCCACACACAGAGAAAACTACAGATGGTGCAGAGATGGGACTGAGATGCTTAACTCTCTGTTTGCTGGGTTTCATGTGGGGGAACCATTGTGGGTTCTTTCTACAGGGTTGCTCTCTAAGAAATGGCCATGATCTAAATATTTACGGGGGACCTTACTTAGACAATATCTACAAATAAATCAAGTGATGGGCGGATTCCGTCAACTCTGCAACTGAGACTGCTCCAGGCTTGAAGCAAACAGAAACTTTTCTGGAGTCAGGATTCAATGTTTTGGCCGTTTCAAGGTATAAGAACTTGGGCTGATTAACCTTTCTGGGCCTCACTGACCTTGTAAAATAGGGTGTGTTGTACTAAAACACCTGGGAGAATGATTTCTTTCTGTCATTTTCTTTGTTCTGCCTCCTTCCTCCCTGAGAGATGAACACATGTGGACCCAAGCAAGCTGAGTTCTTGGGCATTTTTAGAAGCCCATTTACTGGCAGGCATGTTTCATCTTCCATTCCTTTCTTCCACAAAGCATGGTGGATGGATCAGTCAAGCTAGAGACACCTCAGTGTCAGCCTCTTCCTCTTTGTATCCCTCCTTCCCCATTCCTGGTGTGCTGTACCTTGCTTGAATTCCCATACTCTGCATCCAGCCAGGAGACAGTAAGATTTCAAGGTATGTATGTATTTTTTTTTTTATAGGTCTTCCTCTGTTGCCTGGGCTAGAGTACAGTGGTGTCATCATAGCTCACTGCAGCCTGTAACTCCTGGGCTCAAGCGATCCTCCTGCCTCAGCCCCTGTAGTAGTTGGGACTACTGGTAGGCACTACTATACCCAGTTAATTTTTATATTTTTTGCAGAGATTGGGTCTCACTCCTGCTCAGGCTGGTCTCAAACTCCTGAATTCAACCAGTCCTCCCACCTTTGCCTCCCAAAGTGCTAGGATTACAGGTGTGATCCATTATGCCCCTCCAGATCTCAAGATTTCATGATGGAGATTCCATTTTAGTCTGAGTGTCTAAGCCAGGCATCCTCAAACTATGACCTGCAGGCCACAAGCAGCTCACCTAGGACATTTATCTGGCCCACTGGGTGTTTTTGCTGCCACTGCCTGTCCTGCTTAGCAGCTGACTTGTCCTGGGGCCCACAGTCTGGCCCTCCAATGGTCTGAGGGACAGTGAACTGGCCCCCTGTTTAAAAAGTTTGAGGACCCCTGAAGCCTAGTGGACCACTGTGGTTTTTCTGGAACATCCCCACTGTAGTCCAATAAAGGGGTTTTCCACTTCCCATTTGGCTCCTCTCCTTGATGTCAGCTCCCTCCTATGGGAAGGAGGGGGTGACTCTCAGAGTAGGGTTGGAGCATCCCAGGTGCTGGCTCTGACCCCAATCAAGCCCACAGTCATTCCCATTAAGCTTCCCTTGCAGGGTTATTGTCAGTATCAGAGATTGTGCACATGATGTGTCCTCATGGTGTCTGGCACAGCCGTCAATATTTGTAGGTTTCTTTTATCGCCTCCTTTGGTGTATTTCTATGTTTCATATTTCCCTGACCCTTAAGAGTGTCAGAATTGTGGATGTGTGTTGTGTGCTTGTGTGTGGTGCTTATTCAATATACCAGTTCCTGGGATGATGCCCAGAGAGTCTGATGCTTAGGGGCTCAGCTGGGATCGATGTTTACAAAAGCACTAGGTGATTCTCCTGTAGCCAGCCTGGCTCTGGCGTGGGGGCTGGGTTTGGGAACTAGTCCTTGGTGCTACTTTGCTGAAATTTCATGTTTGGTTCTTTTACTCGATCTTGTGTTATCATCACTTATGTTCAAATCTGTTTCTTCCCCCGGGTTGTAAGCTCCTTGATGTGTGGTTGTCTCTTGCTCATGTTTGCATCAGTGAACTGAGCCTTCAGTGGTTGCTCAGTGGAAGACATGCCACTGGTTTGCAGCAGAATGGGCTCTGGACAGAGAGGGGCTCTAAGGAGGCATGCGTGTATGCATGTGAAAGATGAAGATTTTTTTAAAGGAATCTTTTTTCCTGTGGTTGAATTTTCAGAGAGTTAATGTGATTTTCTCTAATAGAGGCTAGTACAGTGAAGTGGAATAAGGTTATGGGTAGGTGGAGTTGCCCAAAGCTTTCCTGGGAAATGCTTCCCATGTCCCCTCAGCTGACTGAACTTGAGATTTCACTTCCATTTAACACTGCATGAGGCCATTTGGTTTCTCCTGCGCCTCAGGCAGTATCATATCTTCTGTGAAAGTTTATGTGAGGAAACTGGGGTTGAGATTGAGGATGGAGGTACTTCATCTATGGAACAAAAGCCATGGGATACTGATGCTGGAGGAAGAAACTTCATCATCAGTTACCATGAACTTAGCCATGTGTGAAGTGAGGATGTGGCATCCCAGATGAGAGCCTCCTTTGAAGTCTTCAGGCTTGATCAAACCATTTCTGAATTCCTTTTACACACGTAGTCAGAACTACGATTAGTACTGATGGGATAACCCTTCAGTTGTTTCCTGTACTTGGCAGGAAAATAAACATAGACCAACTTCCTCCAGCGTTTGTTATTTTATATCAAGGCTTCTCAAAATACTGCCTTCAGAACACCTGTAAGAGAACCACTCAGGATACTTACAGTATACGCAAATTCCAGGACACCTGCCACCATTTTGGAATCAGAATCTCTGGGGCTGGGACCACAAAATAAACTCATAACTCAAAAAATCTGTAATGAAGTAGGGGAGATTAGACATGTGTATGGATAAAGTATATTTAAAAAAACATGGCTTGATTATTTTAAGGACATACAAAATAGATTTTGAAAGTGATGGCTTGATTATTTTTAATGACATGGTGTTTAAAAAAATTCAAGGACTACAGAAAGGCACAAAAAGGTAAGAGAAAAAACACCTTAAATTTCAACACCCCACGAAATAAACTTCCTTAATATTAAGTCTAGTTCATTCTTGGCTAAGCCTATATACAGATAGAAGGATGGCACGAGAGATGGCCAATTATCATTATACCAAATTGGATTTTAAAGTCAAGAAGTAGCAAATTTAATGCTATATATATCTAACTGAAGAAGAAATGGAAGCGAAACATAAGGAACTGCTAAACTCGGATAAATGTTGTCTTTACATCGCTAAAAATTGGTCCCCAGAGAATCTGAAAACAAAGACTATGAAAAATATTAAGAATATATATATATTTAAAGTTTATTAATCCTTTAATGAAAAATCTACATAAGAACTATAGATAAAGTCATTGCAGACTCTTTATTCCCTGTGCTTTTTGCCAGCACCAACATTTGAGGAAAGCTGCTTTTACATTCTGTTGACATTTTGAAAATCATTGTCTTGGATTGTTAGGCAGTTCCCCATAAGCGTTGTGAAAGAGAAACATACTACATGTGGGGATTTCAGAGGAGGGAAGAATCTTTTTTACTTGAGATTATCAGGAAAGGCGTAATTAAGAAGGTAACATGTGAATGAAACCACGGAAGAAGGGGGAGGATTTGGACATACAGTCATGGAGTGGGGGGTGGAGTGGAAGCAGGCGTGATACATCAACTTGCCTGAACCATGGGGTGCCCAGATATTTGGTTAAACATTATTCTGGGTGTGTCTATGAGGATGTTTCTGAGTAAGTTTATTATTTGAATCAGCAGACTGGGTAAAGCAGACTTCCCTTCCCCATCCCACCCACTGAAGACCTGAATGAAACAGAAAATAGAGTAACTACTTTTCATGTGATTGTTCTTGAGCTGGAAAATCAATCTTCTGCTTTCAGATTTAGACTTAAGCTAGAAGCATAGCACTGGCTCTCCTGTTCTCTGGCCTGCAGGCTTCAGATTCTGAAACTCCTTAGCCATCTTGGTCAGGTACCCAATCTTTCCCCATCCATCGATCTCAGTCTCTAAATAGCTCTATCTCTGTTCCCTCTTTCTGGAGAACCTAGGATAATGCACAAGACTGTCTTAGAGAAGGGTACAACTCCAAGAAAGGCAGAAAAGTACAAAGAGGGTTTGGTGAGATTGGGGTACTGATGAGGAATTTTACTCTGTGTAACACAGAAAATCCTTAAATTCAAGAGGTGAAAACTGTATTTTTGGGAAAACTCTTGTACACGAAAAGAGCAGTAATCACTCTGTTTCACCCTGATGAAGGGTGCATCAAGAGGATGCCTTGGTGACAGATCTGGAAGAGCTTTTATTTGAGGCTGAATCTGAACTTAGCCTGCTGGGGAAGAGCAGAGTCCTTGAAAATCTCCCAGCTCCATTCATGGCTTTGTCAACGATGGTGGAATGGGTTGGGTGAGGAGAGGAGAAGCTGGTGGCATGAAATCTAATTGGGATTCTGCTATTTGGGCCAGAAAGGTAGGAAATACAATTTACAGGAATTATATAGATCTGGGAATCAATTTCATGGAGGAGGTAGTTGTTGGTGTTGAGATGGCCCAGGAACAAAGTTTGATAGAAGAAGAATAGAGAGTAGAGAAGGCAAACCTCAGAGACATCTGCATCAAAGGGGCTAATGACGTGTTACCACAGTTTGGCAGCATAGGGAAGAAGAGAGGGACTTGGGGGAATGGCAGAGATAATGAAAGGTTTTTCTTTGTAGCATGACCATAGTTTAAAGACCTTGGAACATACATAGTGCAAAATATGTGTGCATGGAATTATGAGTGAAGATTGTGAGTCATGGGTTGGTGAGCTTGAGTGGGTGACAAAGGGTGTTCTTGAATGAGGCACATGCAGAGATGGTCACTTGGGAAAGGAGGAGGAATGCACTTCTTCATAAGATGGGAGAGGTGTCACAATATATGAGGTTGGGGGTGAGGTGGAGGGAACTGGGTGAGCTCTATCTTTGCATAACAGAAAAAGTCATAGAGATAAGTTTAGGGGTCTTTTCAGCTTAAAAATATTGCTGAATCAAAGTGAAGGCTATGCTGGAGTTGGTTGGTGAGATTATTTAGTGGAACTTCTGTATCTCTGGTGTGTGACTGTTATCAGCATTATTTGGCAGCCCTTGGGCAGTCACAGGGCACATCTATGATGGGGTTAAGCCAGGGATGGAGATTGTCCAGTGGGTGTGGTAGAAGGGATAGAAGAACAAGTTTAGGAAGTACCTGCAGGGTTCAGGCTGATCAGGAGGGTGAAGTAAAAAGGGGCATGAGGCTGTGAGGAGAGGTTTGGAAGGGATGAGGGGGCAGGGCTGTGGATGGTAGGAAGATGTAGCAAGAGTGGGAATTTTAGATCTTGAGACCAGAAGGTTTTACAGATATGCTGAAGATCAAAGAGAGGGCATTAGAATCAAGCTGTAAAACCCATGTTTGAAGCTGGGATGTGAGGATGGCGCAGGTGAATGTCTGCTCACTGATGGTGAAAATGTGAGTGTCCTGTCCTTGCTGGGTCTTTCCTAAAAAGACTGACTGTGCTCTGTTCTTGGGGCCCTTTTCATCACCTGGTTTAGAGCAGAGGTCCCTAAATGGTGTTCTTTGGACCATGGTGATTCTGTATAAAATGTTCATAGGTCAAGGATAAAATGAAAACACTGAGAAAATGTCACAGGAACGTGTATGTTGGTGAAAGCCTGCCAGCTTTCATTTTCTGGAAATTGTTCTTTATTCTGAAATCAGGTCTCTTTTATTAAAATATTTTTGTATTTGCATACTTTATTTCTCTGTTATGAAATTATGTGGGGCAAAGATTTATAATACCCATATTTAGTCTTCCTGTCTTTTTTGGATCATGGAAGAATCACACTCCCTTCTTGCATTTCAGTGGCAATGGTGGAGGGAGGAGTCATGGCCAGTCCTGCTTGTGGGCTGGAGGCAGAAGTGCAGCACCTGACTTTTAGCCTTGGGCTTTTAATTCCTCGTGCAGGCCCTCCAGCATGCTTCCCCATCAATTCTCTGACCAGTGATGTTTCAGGTGATGCTAGAGTCCAGAGTAAGCTCAATGTGGAAGCTGAGTGTCCGCCACCTCCCTGCTCCCTGACATGCAGTGCCCGTGGAATATGCGTGAGAAAAGCAACTTCTGTTATTCAAAGCCACTAAGGTTTAGGAGTCGTTTGTTATTGCAGCAAAACCAAACCTATTCTGATCAATCATGGCTCTCTCGCTTGTTCTCTCTCTCTCTCTGAAATTGGTAGTTTAAACAGGTTTCTTCTTGTCAAAAAGGAAAAAAGAATGGTAGCTTTATATTGGCTCCCAAGTTAAAAAAGATTATAGGTTTATAAATTAGAAAAATCTGGGAATTAGTAGTTTAGAAAACAATAGCATGTTATGTACACAAAGACCAGCTTATTTTATTAGCTACTTGCACCTGTTTATAAAAGCTTAGCCCAGATTTGGAATATTCCAATCTTTTCCATTCCACATTCCACAGACTCTTGGGAAGATGTTGATAAAATGTGGCTCAAATAGCACAGCCCTGAACCACCCTGACTCACTTCTCAAGGTACAATTCCTTCTCGCTTCGGAATGAGCTTCCCGCAACTGGGACACCTCAACCCTTTAGATACAGTCTGCACTAATTGTATTAAAACATGGCCAGTGCCTTTGCTTTGTTGCTCCCCAAATTAAACACCTTAATCATGCAAACACGCAGAATTGGATTTAGTGTGACTGATTCCCAACTGTCAGGAAGGATGTAATTAGATGATATTTTTCTCCAGTTCAACTAAAAGAAAATTGACAATAAAATGCTGATCGATATGTGTAGCTCAGGAGGTAGAGCCTGCTTTGAGATGCAGAAGTGTTTGTGTTTAAATCTATATTCTTGAGTAAAGAGAAAATCCATCTCTCTCTCCTAGAGGGAGAAGACGTCAAGAGGCAGGCTTAGCAACAGCGTGACCGTCGGGGGCTGAATAAACAGATGCCTCCCTGCGATGCGTGGTGTGTTTCTGCGTTTCAGGGGACCATGCTTTATGGTGAAGTTTGCTCGCTCTCCTTGGTCTCGTGTGTGTCTCCAGGTGTGTGTCTCTGGGGGTGGATGTCTTTGTGTAAATGACAGTGTGTGCCTGTGTGGGTGTGTGCAAAATTCCCCTGTGAAGCTTTGTGGGGCTCTCAGGGCCTTGAGCCCAGCAGATGCTATTTTATGGAAAAATCACTTAAAAATGAGACAGAATTAAAACCAAATCATAGCTCTAAAGCCAGCAGGCTTATGGGCAGCTCTGGATTTTCTTTGTTTTGGATTCTATTTGCCTCCAAATGGCATTTCTGTTTCTCATGAAGTGATCAGAATCAAAGAGATCACAAGCACAAAACAGCAGTTAGTGTCCGATTCTCTGCATGTCAGGATTTCCCAGCCTGACAACATCGACATTTTGGGCGGGTTATTTCTCGGGTGGGGCAGGAGTTTCCCTGTGCACTGAAGGATGTTGAGTAGTAACCCTGGACTCTGCCCACTGGATGCCAGTAACACTCCTCCCCTGAGCTGTGACAACCAAACACGTCTCCAGATACTGCTAAATGTCTGAGAGCTTCTGCTTCAGTGAAGTATGATGCTGTGTGAGTAAGTTGAGGCTGTTAGCAGTCAGGGGTGAGTGGAGACTGGAATAGGTGCTGGGGTGTTCTGGGAGAGGCTATAACGCTGTTTCTTGAACTGGGTGTTGGTTGGTTAGATGAGCATGTTCACACTGTAAAAATATTGCGTTGGCCTCTTACATACACACATTCTGTGTGTAAATTGTAATTCAGTAAAGTATTTAGAAAGATTGGTCGTAAGACCAATGATTTGCAGAACGATTGGCACAAAAGCTGATCCTCTGAATTTGAACTTCTGTCCAATGAACATGAGAGGCCACCAAGGGGAGCCTTTTGGGGTGTCAGAGCCAAGGACAGGAGTGCGTTGTGCACACATAAGAAGGTTTGCTAGTCACAAGGAAGGATGAAGCCTTCTCCTGAGGACAGGAGCAGCAATGCCAGTGGAAGACCAAAGCAACCGGCTTTCTAAATGGATTCTGGTAAAGTCTTGACACTATTCATGCTCTTCACAAATGCCTATATCCATTTAAATATTAATTCTGTAACAAAGGCCACACATAGGTGCAGGCTGCTATGGAGAAATCATGGTAAAACTGAGGAATTTAGCCTTAGGTTCTGGGAGGTGCCTACAATTTCTGGAAATTTGACTTCCCTTCTAGAGTTCCCAGTTGTCATCTGTCTCCTATTCAACAAATGTGTACAGAATCACTGAGTGTCTAGAACTTGCCAGGTGAGGAGGATTAAAAGATGATTGAGGCATGTGCTTGGCCAGCTATGGTGGCTCATACCTGTAATCCTGGTACTCTGGGAGGCTGAGGCAAGAGGATCACTTGTGGTTAGGAGTTCTAGACCAGCCGGAGCAAGAGTGAGACCCCATCTCTACTAACAAAAGAAAAATTAGCCAAGTGTGGTGGCAGATGCCTGTAGTCCCAGGTATTTAGGAGGCTGAGGCAGGAGGATTGCTTCAGCCCAGGCTTGAGCTTGAGTTTGAGGTTGCTGTGAACCAGGCTGAGGCCATGGCACTCTAGTCTGGGCAATACAGTGAGACTCTGTCTCAAAAACAAAATAAAACAAAACAAAAACAAACAAACAAAACCCAAAAGAGACATGGGCTCCATCAGAGGAGACTCTACCCTAACACAAAGGTGGGAAGGCCAAGGTCTGCCTGGGTAAGCAAGCACCTTGATTGATATTATCCAGCAGCCTAATACAAGAATGAATATTTTTTCCCTGTAACCCATGAAAATATATCGTGCTTCATACCTTAACACAAACGCAATTCTTTTCACAAATGTTAATTCTTTTAACTCTGCAGTATATGCCCATATTTTCAGCAGTTTTCTTTTTGAGAGAGAGACTTGTTTCTTAGCAAATTATCTTTAGAATATGTTGAACTGGAAATTTACTTAGAATCAAGGAAAAGTACAGGAAAGGCTGACCTAATGCAGGAGTTAGGTTCTAAAGTCAATGGGTAAAGTAAAAAACCCAGTTACAATTAAAAATCCCTTGTGTATTTTGTAAAGTATAGCAGTCAGTCTTCCTGTGGCCCACGAGGACCAACTCAGCACTTCTTCCCCCAGGTTGTAACAGAGGGTGGCTTCTTTGACAGCAACTGGGGAAGTCAGTCAGGGGCCAGGTGCACTTGGGGCCACTCACAGAGCAGTTTCTCTCTCTCTTTCCCCCTCTTTGTTCTAGACAACTACTCATAGTTCATTTTCCATAGATTAAAAGAGCCCAGGTCTATATCTAAGAGCACAATTATTGGGTCACATGGTAACCCTGTTTAATCATTTGAAGAACTGTCAGACTATTTCCCAAAGAGACAATGCCATTAACATTCCCATCTGCAGAGCTGAGGTTCTGGTTTCTCCACATCCTCACCCACACTTGTTACGTTCCATCTTTTTAATTCTAGCCATCCTGATGTGTATGAAGCGGTATCTCACTGTGGCTTTGATTTGCATTGCCTCAGTGATGAATGATGCTGAGCATCCTTTCATGTGCTTATCGGCCACTTCTGTATCCCCTTTGCAGATGGGGATAAACAAAAACGGAAACATAGAGACTCACCTTGTGGCTTTTCAAGGTCATGGTGACCTTGTGCAGCATCAATGGTTATAGGAGTATCATTCATAATGGCTGAAAGGTGGAAATAACCCAAATGCCCATCAACAGATAAAGAGATGAGCAAAATGTGGTCTGTCCACACGATGGAATATTATTTGTCTGCTAAAATGAGTGAAGTGCTCGCACACACTATGTTGTGAATGAACTTTGAAAAAACATGCTGAGTGAAAGAAAGAAGACACAAACAGTCGTGTACTACATGGCTTCATTCATATGGAAGTGCAGGGCAGAGAAATCTGTAGAAATAGCAAGTAGATTGGTGGTTGCTTGGAGCAGGTGAGGGCATGGAAGGAGAGAGTAATAGCTAAACAGGATGGGGTTTCTTTTTTAGGTGGTGAAATGTTCTCAAATTGACTGGTAATGTTTGCATCTCTTTATATTAAAAACCATTGAAGCTGGGCATGGTGGGTCATGCCTGTAATCCTAGCACTCTAGGAGGCCTCGGTGGGTGGGTTGCTTGGCTCAGGAGTTGGAGACCAGCCTGAGCAAGAGCTAGACCTTTCTCCACTAAAAATAGAAAAACTAGCCAGGCATTGTGGTGGGCACCTGTAGTCTCAGCTACTTGGGAGGCTGAGGCAAGAGGATTGCCTGAACCCAGAAGTTTGAGGTTTCTGTGAGCTGTGATGCCAGGGCACAGAGTGAGATTCTGTCTTTCATACATACACATGTACGTACATACATACATACATGCATACATAAATACATATCACTGAAATGCAAAGAAGAAAAAAAAGCCTAAGTTGCAATTTTATTGATCACATGATGAGCCTTAAAAATATAGATTCCCAGGCTCAGCCTCTGGTGATTCTGACTCACCAGATCTTGGGTAGGGCTGTGTATACAGGGATCCTGCCACTCAGCCTGGTTTGGGATCCATTTTTCACAGGGAACTCAACACTGACTGTGACCTTTCTGTCTTCTGAGGTCTAGAGCTGGGGGGTGATGCCTCCTGTTAAAGGGGAGCCCCCCTGTGTTAGGAGCTGCGCATCCTTCCTCTCTCCTCCTCCCAGTAATGTCCTTAGATGGCAGGTGATAGGACCCTGCCTCACAGATGAGGAACGGAGGTTTCAGGGGAGGTTAATTTGAAACTTTGTACCTTTTGACCAACATCTCCCCATTACCTCCCTTCCTCCCTCCCACCCCCAGCCTCTGGTTAACTATTGCATTCTATTCTCTATTGCTATGAGTTCAACTTTTTTAGATTTCACACACCAGGGAGATCATGCAGTATTTGTCTTTCTGCACCTGCTTGTTTCACTTGACACAATGTCTTCTAGGTTAGTGTTAATCCATGTTGATGAAAATGACAAAGATGCATTCCCTCCCTCCTTTGGCCTGATAGTATTCCGCTGTGTATGTGTACTACATTTTCTTTATCCATTCATTCATTAATGGACATTTAGGTTGATTCCATATCTTGGCTATTGTGAACAGTGTGAACATGGGGGTTCAGGTATTCCTTTGACCTACTGATTTCAGGTTTAGATATATACCCAGGGATGCGATTGCACTTGGAGTCTTGTTGCACAGTAGGCTAGCTACAGTCAATAATAATGTATTGTATATTTCAAAATAACTTAGAGGGTAAATTTCAAATGTCTCATTGTAAGAATCATAAATGAGATGATGGAGATGTTAATTAGCTTGATTTAATTATCCCACATTGTATGCATATATTAAAATATCACATTGCACCCCAGAAGAGTATACAATTGTGATTTGTCTATTAAAAGAATATTAATTTTAAAAAGTGACTTGTTCAAAGCCCCAGTTGGAAGGGGTGGAGCTGGGAGATGCACTGAGGCTGTTACTTGGGAGTTAGTGCTTGTGGGCTCACAAATTCCGTGGTCTGAGATTGCTGCCTCTATCCCCGGCCCTACTGATCTGAAAAGGGATTTCTGCTCTGAATCCCATACACAGTAATCACTTGCGCCAAGCATTGAGGGGTTGTTGACTTCATTTGAGATGTGAGGCCGCAGAGAGAGTTAAATCACCCTTTGAGTGGTATTGGCCAACTCACTAAAGTCTTTCATTGGACCTCACCTCTCTGTTCTCTACTTACAGCTCCCGTAGTGGATTTGCTCTGAGAATTCTAAGTTCTTGTTCCTTTATTTTACAGAGCACCTTTGCTCTTCTCTGCAACTAATCCCAAAAGCATGTAGCTGAGCCCCCTGCAAGATGCTTGACATGTAACATATCTCACAAATGGGACTCCCCTTCTGGAAGGTGGTGGCGGTAGTTATTGATGTGGATGCTATTTTGTCTTTCTCTCTAAAATATACTGTTTAAACTATCAATCTCTTGGCATCTGGCTGCAGTCCTCAGCTGGCAGTAGTTGGGAGGATACTGCTCTTTTGCATCCCCAGGAGAAATGCTGCACACTTAGAAAGAGAAACTGGCTCTTTATAAGAGGCAGAGGGAGGTTTCCAGAGACAGTGCCAGTTTGTTTGGAGGTAAAATGGCTGTTGTATTAAAATTGCCCAAACTTGGGCTGATGCCCTATGTATTCAGAGCTCAAAGACATGATTACTTGAAAATTTTCTTTCTTCTTTTTTTTCTTGGTGGTTCGGTTTCCATCCTATAACTTGGCAAGTTTCTGCTAGTAGCTTCGATCTCTGCTTAGTTCTGTAGATACCAATAGCACCTACTATGTGCCAGCCTCAATAGTGCCTACTATGTGCCAGGCATTGGGGAAATAATGGGGAGCAAGGTAAAAATAGCACTTGAATGAGATAGTTTAGTTCCCATTCCCAGCCCACCCCAAAGAGAGCCCAGCACTGGACTTTGAACAGATTTCAGATATTTATGTGTCATCTTCCTGAGGAGGGTGGGTGATGCTTTGGTGTTTGAGGCCCATTGAGGAGAATTCAGCTGGGTCATTATCAAGGTTTAAAATGATGGTGGGAGGGGGGAACTGGCATCTGTTAGTAGAAGTGAGAAGGTGGGAGGTGTCTTGGGTAAGGCTAACAGAAGGCTTTTTTGGTTCCCATGTGTAGTGGAGACTCAGTACAGTGGGGATCCCTGTGACTGAGTTTCTGGTCAGTAGAATGACCCTGTGAGCATTGTCTTGTAGCAGAAGCCCCTAAAAAGTTTACATATCAGAAATGGCTACCATAATGGTGATCTCTGGGGACCTAGTTCCTACCTGGCTTTTCTGCAACATGTGAGCCCAGAATTCTTATGTAAGCCGGTGGAGAAGGGAAAGAAGCTCCGGGAATGACAAGATCGAATTCTCCACCTGCCAGGCAGATTCAGGGACTCAGAGCAGATTTAACCGGAGTTACAGAAATAGGAATGTGACATTTCTTACATCCGGGTGTGGTGGAGGAAAATTTATTCCCTTTGGATTAGAGGGAAGAAGGATGCTTGCAGACTCGACTCCGAGTTTTCATTCTTAAACTTGGAGTCTAGCAAAGCAGTTTCTCCAGGGTGCACAGACCAAATCTGTGTAAAGACCACATCGGGTGCTGCATCTCCTGGGCCTGAGGCTCTCCTCAGTTTCTCCTCTCTGGCTCACAGAGTCAGGAGGTTCCAGCATCACGTCTGTTTTCTTGGGGATGAGTTAGGACGGGAGCTTCATGTCTGTGTAACCCTTTCATCTCCTCCTTCTCATCCCACTGTGACAGGAGAAATTGATCTTATTGGTGAGACTGAGGAATGCTGATCTATTGGGCTACGATCATGTGTTGGTGGATGGGTTACTGTGCCTGGGTAATGGCTACAGAGGCCATCTCTTCAGCCCCTTGCACAGGCCCCAGCTTTCTGGGTAAGCAGGACAGGAGAGACCTGCTGCTGGTGAGCCAGCCAGGCCTCCTTACCCTGTTTCTCTTTTCTGCTTCTGACTTAATGGCTACATCAGGGTCTTGGAGGGGCTCCAGGAGGAGGAAGCCTTGCTAACTTCTATTCAGCAGCAATTGGCAGATCACCCAACCTGAACAGTGGGGGTTTATCTTCCACACTACGTCCAGACATAGCTGCTCCCAAGGCTGGCTGAATTAGTTGCCTGAGATATCGGGTTTCTTATCTGAGGTTACTGTGGTATTCTTGCCTCCTGCCTTGGTCACAGAGGCTGTCACAATCTGACTGTCAAGGTATCGTGTGACTATATCTAAAGGTATCAAGGGCACAGTTTGTCTCTGTACATTTTTGGGGTAAGAAAAAAAATTTTTTTTTTATTGATACATAGTAATTATATACATTTATGGGATATATGTGCAATTTAGAAACAGATAACGTGTAATGATCACATCAGAGTACTTAGAATATCCATCTCTTGAAACATTTACCATTTCTTCATGTTGGGAAGATTTCAAATCTTCTCTTCTCGTGGTTTTGAAATTTACAATAAATTATTGTTTAGGCACCCTGCTGTGCTATTGAACTCTAGAACATATTCCTGCTACTTAATTGTATGTCTGTGCCCATTAACCAACCTGTTTTCATCTTCCTACTCCCTGTTCCCTTTGGTAACTGTTGTCCTACTCTTTACCTCCATGAGATCAACTTTTTAAGCTCCCACATATGAGTGAGAATATGCAATATTTGTCTTTCTGTGCCTGGTTTATTTCACTTAACATGATGACCTCCAGTTCCATCCACATTGATGCAAAAGACAGGATTTCATCCTTTTTAATGGCCAAATTGTATTCTGTTGTTTATACACACCACATTTTCTTTATTCATTCATCTGTTGATGGACACTTATATCTTTACTATTGTGAACACTACTGCAATAAACATAGGGTCATAGGTATCCTTCTTAGATACTGACTTCCTGTCTTTGGAACAAAACCTAGCAGTGGGATTGCTTGATTATATGGTAGATCTATTCTAATTTTTTTTAAAAACCTCCGTACCATTTTCCATAATAATTATATTAATTTACATTCTCACCAACAGCATAGAAGATTTCCCTGTTGTACATGTCCTCACCAGCATTTGTTATTTTTTGTTCTTTTAATAATAGCCCTTCTAACTAGGTGAGATGATATCTCATTGCAGTTTTGATTTGTGTTTCCCTGGCGATTAGTGATATTGAGCATTTTTTCACATACCTGTTGGCAACTTGTATGTCTTTTGGGAAATGTCTATTTCAATTCTTTGCACACTTTTTTTTTCAAATTTCTTATAGCATAACTGTGTACATTAATGCAATCATGGGGTATAGTGTGTTGTTTTCTATACATTTTGAAATACTCTCATCAAACTGGTTAACATAACCTTCATGTCATTTTCTTAGTTATTGAGTTAAGACATTCATACTCTGCTTTTAGAAAGATTCACTTGTACCCTTGTAAGTTACCCCACTTACAAGGTCACCCCATAGAGGTGACCCCACCAGTCACCCTGCTTTCCCCCATCCATCCCCCTCACTTCTCCTCTCCCACCCCCTTCCCATATTCTAAGGCTGTAATTAGGTTATAACATTCCTATGAAAGCTATGAGTTAGTTTCAAAATAGGGCTGTGTACATTGAATACTTTATCTTCCATTCTTGAGCTACTTTGCTAAGAAGAACATTTTCTAATTCCATCCATATAAACATGAAGGAGGTAAAGTCTCCATCTTTCTTTAGGGCTGCATAGTATTCCATGGTGTACATATACCACAATTTATTGATCCATTCATGGGTCCATGGGCACTTGGGCTTCTTCCATGACCTAGCAATTATGAATTGGGCTGCAATAAACATTCTGATACAAATATCTTTGTTGTAATT